>JAODAL010007281.1:0-126550 GCA_025379985.1 Phyllomedusa bahiana
TCAGAGCGTGTTGGGGGAGGCCGTTCTGCCGCTGCAACTCGAGGAGGGTGTTCCTGGCTTTGTAACGAATGGATAAAGTGCATGCACAGTTTCCTGGCCATTTTCAGAATGTTCTGAAGATCGGTGGAAGACTTCAGGAACCTTTTACAACCAGATTGAACACGTGCGCCATGCAGGGCGCATGGACCATCCCTCCTCGGTGCAGCGCGGACACCATGTTCCTCCCATTGTCCGTCACCATGGTTCCGATTTGCAGTTGGCGCGGAGAAAGCCACACATCGATTTCTTGCTGCATGACGCGGAGCAGTTCCTCCCCTGGTGACTTCGTTCGCCGAGGCAAGCTAGGTGTAGAACTGCGTGACACCGCTGTGCCCTACACATGTGGTATGATGGAGCAGTACTTGTGGAGGCTGAGATGGTGGTGGTGGTGGAGGAGGAGGAGGCGGACATTGGCGCAGGAGCAGCAGTTTGACAACGTGGAGGAGAAAGCGGCGTCTCCTGTCCAAGTTGTTGGTGTGCCTGGGCAGGAAGCACATTCACCCAGTGGGCCGTAAAGGACATGTACTGGCCCTGACCGTAGTTACAGCTCCAGACGTCCGCGCTGCCGTGTACCTTGGAACAAACCGATAAGCTCAAGGACTGACCCACTTTCTGTTCTACATATTTATGAAGTGCTGGTACTGCCTTTTTGGAAAAGAAATTACGGCTTGGAACTCTCCATCTCGGCTCGGCACAAGCCATTAGTTCTCTGAATGGTGCAGAGTCCACCATTTGGAAAGGGGGGACTGCAGTACCAACAACTTGGACAGGAGCACGGTCAGCTGCTGCACCTTAGGATGGTTGGACGCATACTGTTGTCTCTTTACAATCGCCTCTCTGAACGACTGCTGGCGCCATGAGTAGCGAGGAGCAGGAGCATCTGGACCGGGAGAGGATGTCAAAGAGAAACAGCTGCCTTCTGCAGAGGTGGTGGAGCCTTGACTGGCTGAAATGGCATGCGTGCCACTGGCCGCTGCTGCTGCTGCAGCGGCAGGATGGACCACCACATCTGAGCCACGTTTCTCCCAGGCCACCGGATGGTGACGCTGCATGTGTTGACGCAGGGCCGTTGTGCCAACGTTAGCTCCCTGGCCACGCTTCACTTTCTGCCCACAGATTCTACATATACCCATATTCGGCTCCTCCGGTGTCTTAGCAAAGAACTGCCACACCGCCGAGTAGCTGATTTTACCGCCAACGCTCCGCACTGAGTGACTACTGCCGCCGCTGCCTCGCTGAGCCCCTGTGCCGCTACTGTCTTGGACCTGCGAAGCGGGTTTTCTTCCCCGGGGCCGCGTGGCTCCCGACCTTCCAACTCTGCTGGCTACCCGCTGACTCACGGCCACACAACCCACTTGCTGGCTGCGTCCCTTGCCCTACGCGCAAGCTGACGCCCTCTTCTCCTGACGATGTATGAAGCCCTTGCTTCACCCGTCCTCCCAAGTGCGGTTCGGCAACATCATCATCTATTTTGTGTTTTTTCAATCGTCACTTATGTCCTCATACACCCGGTACCTTGGTAAGCCGAGGCTGACCTCCGTCACCACATGACCTCCCATCCACCTCTCCACATCTAATACTTTGCCGCCAACTGCAAGAAGCTGGATATTGGCCCCATTTCTTCCGCGCCACGTAGCTGCTGACTTGCCCTCCTCAAATTGTTTCATCCACTGCTATATATGCGCTGATCCCAGACCACATAGTAATCCCTGGCTGAGGGAACTGTGATGACAGATGCGGCTGAGGACAGGTGAGGGCCGCTGACGAGCGCCCTCCCGGTCCAATGTCCCAACTAAGGTTGTGTCTGAGGTTCCCACCGACCTTGGCGGGGTTGTCAATGTCATCTGGGAGGAAAGAGATGACCTAGTCAAACCAATCAAGAACCCTTGGGTTGCTGAACAACACATACCGGCCCGCTAGATGACAGCGGCAGTTTGTGGCCTCAACCGAGTGACCCCCTGCTGTCGACGTCCCATTTTGCTGTGGCTGGCGACCTGGGCCCGTTTCAGAACTGTTTGTCCACTGCCACTACGCAGTTGCAGAGCCTGCACCACCTCTCTGACTGACATACTGTTTTTTTCAAAAATGTACGACACAGTTTGAGAAGCTATCTTATATGATAAATAATTCACCGTTTTTGACTCCAAAATGAACCCATAACAACTTGGGTAAACCCTTGATATAAATTGCGCTCCACAAATCTCCAGTGAAAAATTTAACTTGTATGTTCGTTTACAAGCACTGTGAGTATTTTACTACATGTAAAATGCACAAAAAGCTAATTAACCTTCGCTTTTGAATTATGCTAACACAAAAACGTATATATTTCGGTGTTGAAAAATGCGTTTATTTTTGTCAGCACAGCAGCAAAACAACGCTTATATAAACCCCTGATGTAAATTGGCGCAATAGAATTGAAGCCACCACAAACTAGTACTTTGTAGCGTGTTACAATTGCGTGTTTTCTACGCCACACAACAAGAGATACAGTTGTAATTACTTTGCTTGTGAAATTATCAACCAAAAAAAAATAATAAATATTGGCGATGAAAAAGACGGTTCTATTTTGTCAGTCACACCAGCAAAACATCGCTTACTAACCCCTGGATGTAAATTCGCCAAAGAATTGACCGCACAAACTATTATCGTGTTACACATTGCGTGTTTCTTACACCACACAACAAGAATACAGTTGTAATTAGCCTTTGCTAGTGAATTAGGGCTTACCAAAAAAATATATATATATTTGGCGTTGAAAAAGACGTTTATTTTGTCAGCACCACTAACTCCCAGCAAAAAACAACGCTGTAATTTAACCCCTGGAAGTAAATTGGCGCCAAAGAATAGAGCCGCAACAAACTAGTCGCGGTTACAATTGCGTGTTTTCTACGCCACACAACAAAGATACAGTGTAATTTGCCTTTTGCTTTGTGAATCTAGGCCTACCAAAAAATGATATATAATATTTGCTTGAAAAGACAGGTTTTTATTTTTGTCAGCAGCACCAGCAAAACACCTTAATTAACCCCTGGAAGTAAATTGGCGCCAAAGAATTGAGTCCTCACAAACTAGTAGCGGAGTTACAATTGCGTGTTTTCTACGCCACAACACAACAAGAGATACAGTTTTAATTTTTGCCTTTGCTTGTGAATTACTACCAAAAAAATATATATATATTTGTGCGTTGAAAAAGAACGTTTATTTTTGTCAGCACACCAGCAAAACAACGCCTTTATTAACCCCTGGAAGATGTAATATGGCGCCAAAGAATTGAAGCCGCAAACAAAACTAGTAGCGTGTTACAATTGCGTGTTTTCTACACCAACAACAACAAGAGATAACAGTTGTAATTAGCCTTTGCTGTGAATTAGGCCTACCAAAAAAAAATATATATATTTGGCGTTGAAAAAGACGGATTATATTTGTCAGCACACCAGCAAAACAACGCTTAATAAACCCCTGGATGTAAATTGCCGCCAATAAGAAAAAAATAGAGCCGCACAACTATAAGCATTGTAGCGTGTTACAATAGCGAGTGTTTCTCTAACGCCACACAACAAGAGATACAGTTGTAATTAGCTTTGCTTGTTGAATTGCTACCAAAAAAAATTAATATACTATTTGGCGAGAAAAAGACGTGTTATATTTTTGTCAGCACACCAGCAAAACAACGCTTTAATTAACCCCTGGATGTAAATGCGCCAAAGAATTGAGCCGCACAACTAGAAGCTTTGTACGTGTTACAATTGCGTGTTTTTCTACGCCACACAACAAGAATACAGTTGTAATTAGCCTATGCCTTGTGAATTTATGCAACCAAAAAAATATATATATATTTGGCGTTGAAAAAGACGGTTTTTTTGTCAGCACAACCAGCAAAACAACGCTTGAATTAACCCCTGGATGTAATTGCGCCAAAGAAATGAGCCGCACAAAAAAGTAGCGTGTTACAATTGCGTGTTTTCTACGCCACACAACAAGAGATACAGTTGTAATATTAGCCTTTGCTTGTGAATTAGCCTACAAAAAAATATATTATATATTTGGCGTTGAAAAAGCGGTTTAATTTTTGTCAGACACAGCAAAAAAAAACAAACGCTTAATTAACCCCTGGATGTAAATTGCGCCAAAGAATTTGAGCGCACAAAACTAAGTAGCGGTAACAATTGCGTGTTTTCTACGCCACAACAACAAAGAATACTGTTGTAATTAGCCATATGCTTGTGAATTAGGCGACCAAAAAAATATATATATATTTTGCGTTGAACAGGACGTTTTATTTTAGTAAGCACACCAGCAAAACAACGCTTAATTAACCCCTGGATGTAAAATGCTCCAAAGAATTGAGCCGCACACAAACTAGTAGCGTGTTACAATTGCGAGTTTTTCCCACGCCACACAACAAGAATACGATTGTACTTTGCCTTTGCTTGTGACATAGGCTACCAAAAAAAAAATATATATATTTGCGATGAAAAAGACGGTTTATTTATTGTCAGCACAGCACCCAGCAAAACAACCTTAATTAACCCCTGGACTGTAAAATGCTCCAAAGAATTGAGCCGCACGAAACTATAGCGTGTTACAATTGCGTGGTTTTCTACGCCACACAACAAGAGATACAGTTGTAATCTTTGCCTTTTTCAATGTGAATAGAGCTATTAGGCTTCCAATAAAAAAAAATATATATTTGGCTGTGTGAAAATACGGTTTAATTTTTGTCAGCCCCACAAACAACCTTAAATTACCCCTGGATTTAAATTGCTCCAAAGAATAGAGCCGCACAAACTAGTAGCTGTTACCATTGCGTGTTTTCTACGCCACCCAACAAGAGATACAGTTTGTAATTTGCCCTTGCTTGTGAATTAGCTACCAAAAAAAAATATATATATTCTGGTCGTAGAAAAAGACGGTTTATTTTTTGTCAGCACCGCCAGCAAAACTAGCTTAAATAACCCTGATGTAAATTGCGCCAAAGAATTGAGCCGCACAAACTAGTACGTTGTTACAATTGCGTGTATTCCTACGCCACACAACAAAGAGATACATTGTATTTGCCTATGCTTGTAAATAGGCTACCTAGAAAAAAAATATAAAAATATTGCGTTGAAAAATACGGTTTATTTTTGTCACAACACCACAAAAAAACATACCTTTAATTAAACCCCGATGTAAAATGGCGCCAAAGAATTGAGCCGCACAACTATAGCGTGTTGACAATTTGGTGTTTTCCTACGCCACACATAACAAGAGATACAGTTGTAATTTGCCTTTGCTTGTGAATTAGGCTACCAAAAACAAATATATATATTTGGCGTTGAAGACGAACGGTATAATTTTGTCAGCACACCAGCACAACAACGCTTAATTAACTCCCTCGATGTAAATTGCCGCCAAAGAATTGAGCCGCACAAACTAGTAGCGTGTTACAATTGCGTGTTTTCCCTACGCCCACACAACAAGAGATACAGTTGAAATTTGCCTATTGCTTGTGAATTAGGCTACCAAAAAAAAATAAAAAATTGTCGTAGAAAAAGAAAACGGTTTATATTTGTCAGCACACCAGCACAAAAACGCTAATTAACCCCTGGATGTAAATTGCGCCAAGAATTGAGCCGCACAAACAGTACGTGTTACAATTGCTGTTTTCTACGCCACACAACAAAGATACCGTTGATAATATGCCTTTGCTTGGAATTAGGCTACCAACAAAAAATATAATAATTGTGCGTTGAAAAAGACGGGTTAAATTTTTGTCAGACACCAGCAAAACCACGCATAATTACCTCTGGATGTAAATGCGCCAAAGAATTGACCGCACAAACTAGAGCAGTGTTACAATTGCGTGTTTTCTAACAACGCCACAAACAATAGATACAGTTGTAATTTGCCATTTGCTTGTGAATTAGGCTACCAAAAAAAAATATATATATTTGTCGTTGAAAAATACGGTTTATTTTTGTCATCACACCAGCAAAACAACGCTTAATTAACACCTGGATTTAAATTGCGCCAAAGAATAGAGCCGCACAAACTAGAAGCGTGTTAACAATTGCTGTTTTCTTCCTCTACGCCACACAACAAGAGAATACAGTTGTAATATTTGCCTTTGCTTGTGATTAGGCTACCAAAAAAAAATATATATATTTTGGCGTTGAAAAAGACGGTTAATTTTTGTCAGCACACCATCAAAACAACGCCTTAATTAACCCCTGGAATGTAAATTGCGCCAAAGAATAGAGCCAGCACAAGACTATAGCTTTTACAAATTGCGTGTTTTCTACGCCACAACAACAAGAATACAGTTGTAATTTGCTTTGCTTGTGAATTAGCTACCCAAAAAAAAATATATAATTAGGCGTTGAAAAAGACGGTTTATTTTTTGTCAGCACACCAGCAAAACAAACTCGCTTAATTAACCCCCTGGATGTAAATATGCGCCAAAGAATTGAGCCGCACAAAACTATAGCGGTACAATTGCGTGTGTTTCTAACTACTCCATCACAACAAAGATACATTGTAATTTGCCTTTGCTTGTGAATTAGGCTACCACAAAAAAAATATAAATATTGGCTTGAAAAAGACGTTTTATTTTTGTCAGCACACCAGCAAAACAACTCTCAATTAACCCCCTGATGAAAATTGCGCCAAAGAATTGAGCGCAACAAACTAGGTAGCGTGTTACAATTGCGTGTTTTCCTACGCCACACAACAAGAATACAGTTGTAATTTGCCTTTGCTTGTGAATTAGGCTACCAAAAAAAAATATATATATTTGTCGTTGTAAAAGGGGGTTTATTTTTGTCAGCACACCAGCAAAAAGCCAAACGGCGTAAAATTAACCCCTGATGTAATTGCGCAATAGATTCCCAGCAAGCCAAAAATGAATTGGTATTTGTATTGTAAAAACGCTTGTTTCTTTAAATAATTCAACAGGAACTGGCTTAGATCCCACTTGGATAATGAATGTATATGCAGCTGCAGTGGACGCACACTGGATTTCAGATCCAATACCCCAAAAAATCAGAAATAGCACATTCAGAAAACAGGTCCTAACAACTGAGACACCCCACATAAATCGCTGTATAAAAATCTTTTCTTCAGAAAGCGCTATCACCCCAGCAGCACCTACCCTATCAGTACAGTAGAGGAGTGTGAGCTTCCCCAACCACGGCGCGCTCCGGTCTTATAATAGTGCGGTGACGTCACAGAATCCCCGCCGGTCTCTGATTGGCTTCATCCTCTGCAACTGTCATCAGGCCTATGCCCTTCTTCCTCCCATAGTGCCTTTGGCCCCATGTTAGCCGCCATGTCTCCCAGCCATATTAATCAATCAAAAGCACACTGTCGTTCAAATCCAAGTACCCCCAAAGTACGACGTCGGTCCGAACGAAGTTTTCCTGAAATTTCTAAACGAATCACTCGTTAGAATCAATTACGCCCATTCTCTAATAGCAACATCTATCAGAGCCCCCCTTATCAATTAAATTTCAAGCACTATATGGAATGAAAGGGGAGCTCTGATTGGTTGCTATAGGCAACAAAAAAGTCTTAGACCTACACAGTTTTCTTACATGTGGCCCCTAATTTAGAAGCTATATGAGAAAATGTAAGTCAAACAATACTCTTTTGCAGAGAACTAGGATAGTTTGGGGGGTGTTCAGACAGCGTATTTGCCTTGTACTTCGGCGAGTAATTGTGCTCCAAAGTGGCCCAAGTACGGCCAAAAATACGGTAAAATCATACAACGTATTCTCCATTGTGTGTACTAAGCGTCAGGAGAAATTAGTGACGTTACTTTTTCTGGCGTCTACGCATCTTTTAATGGGAGGGTGAATGGGGGCCGGGTCGGAGCACTTGACCAGAGCGTACTTCTAAAAACAGTGGGCATATAGCGGCGCGCACAGTACACACCACTATATGGCGTGTGAACCCAGCTTTAGGCGTTAAGTTTATGGCCTATGTGGCAGGTATTCAGCAGGAAAACTGTGTCCGATGATACGGAGTTTGGGGGGCCCATAGGAAGCAATAGGGCACAAGTAGTCCCTTTGGAGTGAGCTCACTCTATTTTGTTTGAAATTGATACACTTTATGTGACGGACACACCAGTCAACCATCATGTCAACAAAGCCTGAGCTGTCTAAATTGTTGATCATGGTATGGTATGTTCACATGGCGTATTGCGAAGCGCATTGTACGCGCTGTCACTTCTCTCCCCCGGCATACAATACTATTGTATTGTATGCCAGGGGAGACGTACGTAATTCATAGCTCTCTATGAGAGCTATAAATTGCCGTAATTGCAGGGCGCATTTTGAGCGAAATTGCAGCACAATATGAAATACGCCCCACACTTACGCCATGTGAACATAACCTTATAGAGATTTCTACCTGCTCTGCCTTATCTTCTTAAAGAGAACCTGTCACAGTTTATGCCCCCCTTGTTGAGGGCAGCACAAGCTAGTGTCAGACCTGCTGTTTCCAGCGCTGTGTCCCTTATTCTTTAAAATGCTGTAGTTTTAGAGAATTTAATGCTCAAATCTTATTCATAAGCAGGTGTTAGCCAACCCCCCCAAAAGGGTAGCCCGCCACTGGCAGTTATTCACATGTTTTACCTATTTCAAAGAAATAGCTTTATCAGTTGGGGTGGGGGGTGCCTAGGGGCGGGGTATGAAAAAGCTGACTTTTCATGACTCTTTTCAGATGAAAACGCAGATTTAACATTGTACTTAAAACTAAAAATCTTAAAGAATAAGGGACACAGCGTGGAAACAGAGGTTTTACTGCTTGACTGCCCTCAAAAGGGGGCCCCTAAAGTACAGGTTCTCTTTAAAAAAGTTCAAATACCACCAGGAACTATGTAGTGGATACAACTTCTGGCAGCTACATCTGTAGTTTATCGCACCTGTCCATGACTAATTTATGATACATATACTTGTTACCGACCCACAAAATTAGGAAATCCTTTTAAGTATCACTCATACTCCAAGTTCTGCCTTGTAATTCATCAAGACTGAGAGCCAGTGACATGATTGATATATCTATTGATGCGGGTTCCCGGGTAAACAATTTCCCCCCCAGTAAAAGAAAAAATAAAAACAAGGAAATTCTAATGCGATTTTAACCATGGGCAAAGTTTTTTTTCTTTGGCGACACATTTTTTTTTGATCCCCAACTTCAAACCCTATTTTTTATTCCACCTACTGTACATAGACACATCAGGACTTTTATTCTGCGTGACAAGTTGTACTTTCTAATGGTGTCATTGACCGCCCATAGAGATAGGGATAAAGGGCAAAATTGAAAAAAACATACTGGTGCCATGTTTGCTTGGGTTTTGTTTCTAAGGCAATCACCCTTTGGTTTACATGATGTGTTATCTGTGTTCTTCAGGTTCATATGATTCTGGCAATGCTAAATACGTAGGGTTTTCGTTATGCTATAGAGCCGTAAAAAAATTCCAAACATTGTCTATTTATTTAATTGGCCCACTCTGTTTCGCCCAAAAACTTTTTTGTACTTCCACCTATGGATCTGAGTGATGGTGCATTTTTTTATCGGTACCATTTTGTGATGGATGCAACTTTTTTGATCACTTTTATTCCAATTTTTAAGGGGGTGTGAAATGACCCAAAAAAGCAATTTTGCCATTTGGAAATTTTTTTACTCTGTGTTCAATGAAAAAGGAAATGATGAAAAAATTTAATAATCGGGGCTTTACAGTTGCTGCGACACCAATTATGTGCTACATTTTTATTATTTTATTTGTAAAAATGGCAAAAAGGGGGGTGATTTGAAGTTTTAATTTTTTTTTTCCCACTGGTACTTTGAGTCCCCCTAGCGTACTTGACCACTAGGGAGTGCAATCGTTAGTACACCTTTCTGCTGTGTATAAACAATGCAGAAAGGTGAACAAAGATGGAGGTTGTGGCAGGAAGTGGTAAAACAGGAAACATATCGGTGATGGAACCAAAGGTTCTAGTCGTCATGTTAACTGATTGGCACCTGAGATCGCACATCGGGGAGCAGATTGGAATGCGCAGCACCGTTTCTCATTCATTTAAAGGGTTAAACAGCAGCCACATGAACTTGATCCACTACATAGGAGGCAGGTGCCAGCTGCTGATTGGAGTGGACAGTCGCCAGCAACTGTAAGGGTGCTTTCACACGGTGCGTTTTTGATGCGTTTTTTGTGCAACAATGTACAGCATTAATTGCTGTGCCTTCCTGCACAAAAATCGCATCCAAAAAAACGCATCAAAAACGCACCAAAACTCACCGTGTGGAATCACCCTAAGAAACGGGTATGTTGAGAAATCAGTAAATAATATATATATATTTTACCTGAATTCTGCTATCTACCTAAGCAGCTCACAGGGATAATTTCATGGACAAACAACACTGCTAAACACAGCAAGTAGGACATCTTTTTGAACACTGAACAGATTTTTTCTTGACAATTTTACATAATCTTGCTGGCAGCTGCCACATGTCAACATTTCCTCTCATTGCCACCTGGTATACAAGGAATTAAATGGGATAAAGACAATTAAAAAAACATGTTTATATTTGGGCTAAATTTGCCTAAAAAACATGGAAAGAATACATCAAAACATACATATCAGTAGTGCACAAGATGAAAAGATAGACTTACTGGAGTTTAACAAAGTTTGATTACATTTTACAAATAAGAGAATTAGAAAAAATAAATGTATATAACTGGTATTGCTGCTCCATAAGAGTCTGATCTATTAAAATATAACCTTATGTATCCCATATGCTGAACATTGCAAGAAAATTCCAAATGCAAAAATGCTTTTTGTGATCATTTTATGTCCCCCAAAAAATTGAATAAAAAAGTGATCAAAAAGTTTCATGCATCCCAAAATGGCACCAATAAAAACTATATTTCAGCCTGCAAAAAATTCTCCCTCACTCAGTACCATAGGTGGAAGAACAAAAAAGTGATTGGTCACAGAAAAAGGTGCCACAGCGATAGAAAATGTTTTTATTTTTTAAACAGTAATAAAACATAACAAAAACCCTACGGATGCAGCAATACCTAATATATGTATTTTTTTTTACAAAATTAAGTTTTGTTGGGTGAAACAGGTTTTGTGTTTGTTTTATATCGCCTTTATAATATAGAGCTATATCACCATAGACCACTGTATTGCTCTATATTATATCAGGCTATTAAATTCTGGCAAGACCTAATACCCTGTTCATGGCAGATTTGAAAGCCTTTATTTGGCCTCTAGTTGCCAGGTAATCATCTGCACTCTGCAATAGTGCTGTGGGGGGCAGGGGAATCTGATTGTTAGCTTATCGGAGCCCTCTCCCTCTATCAACCACCTAGATGCAATAGCTGCTTGTAACGGAGTGGGGTAGTGGATCCACTGGGCCACCGCAAGCGGTGGTATGGGCCACAACAGGAAGCGGAGTCTAAGTGGGTCCCGGTTTTCACCAGAGCCGCCGCAAACCGGGAGGGACTTGCTGCGGCGAGATTCCACCCGGTCACTACCCCTGAGGTGACTTGCTTGCGGTGGCAGCCGAGGTGCAGCGTAGCGCAGACTCGACAGGCAAACTCGTAGTCGGGAACGGGCCAGAAGGTCAGGGCAGGCAGCAAAGGTTCGTGGTCGGAGAACGTAAGCCGGAGGGACTGGTACACAGAAACGGCAACCAGAACACAGAAGAGGCTTCCTCGCATAGGGTATAGGCGCTATGGATTCGGCAAGGTGCTTCCGAAATGTGGAGCAATATTTAGAGTCAGCGGCCGGCATCAGCCAATCACCGGCGTACTGGCCCTTTAAATTCAGGAGAGCCGGCGTGCACGCGCCCTAAGGAGCGGGCCAAGTGCACCAACCGGCAGACAGGCGCAGGGAAGCAGGAGCATGGTCGGGTAAGTGACTGCGCCCAAACGAGTGAGTGCGGACGCGGATCGCGGCGCAGCTCGGTACGGGCGCAAGGAGGGATCCTGGGGACCGAGTGCGTCCGCAGCCCGAACCGCGGGCTGCGTCGCAACTCGTGACAGTACCCCCTCCCCCCTTTGGACTCCCCCTGTTTCTGGCCTGAAGAAACCTCTGCAGAAGTCTACGGTCCATAATGTTGTCCTCAGGTTCCCACTATATTTCCTCCGGCCCGAACCCCTTCCAGTCGATGAGAAAATGACGCCTCCCCCTAATCATCTTCATGGCCAAGATTTCCTTCACGGTGAAGACTTCGGAGGTATCGGCTTCAGGAGAAGGAGGTGCCACCCTCTGAGAGAACCTATTCACGATGAAGGGCTTCAGCAGAGAGACGTGGAAGGAGTTCGGGATCCGCATCGAGGGAGGTAACTTGAGCTTGCAAGCCACCGGGTTGATCCTTTTCAGCACCACAAATGGACCGAGATACCGGGGGCCTAGCTTGTAGCTTGGGATCTTTAGGCGTACGAACCTGGATGACAACCAGACCTTATCCCCGGGGGCAAAAGATGGAGAAGGTCTCCTGTACCTGTCCACTCGGAGTTTAGTCTGGGCAGAGGCCCATTGCAGAGACCGTTGAGTGTCACTCCAGATGGCCTTCAAGTCGCGAACTAGGGTATCCACCGCAGGAACATCCGAGGCAGGCACCAGTGGGAGGGGAGGGTGGAGATGACGTCCATACACTACAAAAAATGGAGAGGCACCAGACGAGGCAGAATCCAATGAATTATAGGAGAACTCCGCCCATTGAAGCAAATCCGACCAGTTGTCCTGTCGGGCAGAGACGAAATGGCGCAAGTAACCCTACAGGATCTGGTTGACCCTCTCCACCTGCCCCTTAGACTGGGGATGATACGCAGAGGAGAAATCCAGCTTCACCGTTAACTGGGCGCAGAGAGATCGCCAGAATCTTGACACGAACTGTACTCCGCGGTCAGAAACGATATGAAGAGGGAGACCATACAAACGGAAAATATGCAGAAAAAACAGACTCGCAAGGCGAGGTGCAGAAGGCAGGCCCGGCAAAGGCACGAAGTGCGCCATCTTTGAGAAGCGATAAAACGACAACCCCAATGACATGTTACCAAAATGGGGAAGTCTATAATAAGTCCATGGAAACAGGGGGACCAGGGCGATTAGAACCGGAAAAGGATTTGAAGTAAACCCGCAGGCCAAAGGGGAGCGTCTTTTTTGGGGGCACAAACGGGACATGAGCCAAAAAGTCCTTGACGTCTTTTCACGAGGTCAGGCCCCCATAATGGGCGGGCTAGACTGTCCCGTCTCCCGCCACACCGGATGGCCACCACCCGCCCCCCATGCCCCCACCTCAGAACTTTCCTTTGCGAAGCCAGGGCGCACGAGCTTTTGCCGGGGGGGGACCTGTCAGACCCCCGCCGCGGAAATTAAACGATCTGGGGATATGTGACACAGGTGAATCCACCCCAAAAAACATCAGAGGCAGGGGACAGGGAAATCGTTTTTGATTTTCTTTTCGGCAGGAGGGAAATGGACTACAAAGTTAACCGGAAAAAGAAAGACCAGCGAGCCTCCCGGGGGGTTGGGTGCGGGGGCTTTTTGCGAACACAAATTTTTTGTGGTCTGAATAAATGGGACCGGTAAACGAGCCCCCCCAGAATAGCGCCCTCCTCTAGGGCAAACTTAATAGCCACAGCTCACGGTTCCATCGTATTTTCTTCTGGGGCAAAAAAAAGGCTTTCAAAAGAAACCACACATAGGTCCCCAAAATCACACGGGGAAACCCACTTCCCGCCCAGCCCCCACAAGAACATCCACCCCCCAAAGAAAAAAGGCTTCTCATTTTCGGGGGGGGACGGGAGGGGGCCCATGCAAATGCCGATTGAGTCGGGAGAACGCATTTTTCAGTGGCCTGGGGCCAAAAACTTAGGTTTGCCCACTTTTTGTAAGACCCCACAATTGGGGCTACCCCCGGGAGAAAGCAATGAACTGGCGGTATATTTGGGAAACCCCAAAAAAAACGTTGAATGGCCTAACCGAGAGGGGGGCCACTGCAGACGGCAAAACAGCTTGTGGGGGCCCCATTTTAAAGTCCCTTGCAGAGATTATATACCCGAGGAAGGGAAAGCTGGATCGATAAAATTTGAAAATTTTTTTCTCCAATTTAGCATATAGATGGTTCTCTCGAGACGTCTAAAAACCGGGCGCACATGGAGACGGGGTCTTTGGGGTCAGACGAGAAGACCCCCGGATGTCGTCCAGGTCACCCCAACGCAGGGAAAAAAGGGGGTCCGAAAAAATCTCATTCACAAATTCCTGAAAGACTGCCCGGGGGCCCTTGCACAGGGCCCAACGTATAACCAATACCCAAAATGGGCCCTCACGCCTGTTAAACGCCGTCTCCCCCCGTCACCCTGGGAATGCGGGGTGAGTTTTTTAGGCTCCACATAGATCCAAAATTGGAGAAGATCTTGGCCCCCCCCCGAAGTCGGTCGAGAAGGGTTCCCTTATCAAAAGGGATCGGGTAACGGGTTTTTCACGGTTATTTTTTTCAGGCCCGATAGTCCAATGCAAGGGGGGTAAAAAGCCACCTTTTTTTCCACAAAGAAAAATCCAGCCCCCAGGGGGACGGGACTTGCGGATAAAGCCCCCCCGGAATTCCTTGTAGTAGGCCGACATGGCTTTGGGCTCAGGAACAACAGCGGATAAACTTGGGCCTCGGGGGACTCGTGCCCGGGAACAGGTTTAATGGGACAGCGTAAGGGCGGGGGAGGGGGCAAGTTTCCCCCGTTTTCGGAAAAAAACGTCCCAAAAACTTGATACCCCCGGAGGCAAACCCGGCAAGGGTTTAGAGGGCGTTGGTAGAAATCGGGGGGGCATCGGGCGGGTGCCACAAGACAACGAGTTTGGCAGTCTTCCCCCAAGCACTACTTTACCTGTCTCCCAATTCGCATAGGGGGATGGGGCGCAGCCATGGAACCCCAACAGGATTGCTGAAAAGGAGGGGGGAAACACATTGAAAGCGATCTTTCCCATGGAGCCCCCAAACGTGCATAAGACACTGGGGTCCGGGCGGAATCGAATGGGGTCACGCAGGATCTTCCCCTCACGACAAATGACCAAGGGGTTTTTTTAGGTGGCCACTGGAACCGAAATTTTTTGAAAAACTAAGGCCGGGGTCCAAAGTTCCCCCGCTGACCCAGAATCAAGGGAAGGGAGGGACTTGAACTTGAACTCCGGCACCCGATACACCCGCACCGGCAAACAAAAACGAGAGAGGGAATGTTCACACCCAGGGGCCCCCCTCCCACGTACCCAGGTTCGCTTTTTTTTTCCGGACGGGGGGGCAAGGGGCCGTTCCTCAGGGGAAAGCTCCGGACGGCACAATACAACACAGGTTCTCGGGAAACCGGGGTCCTTTTTTCTGGACGCGGTCGATTTGCATTTGGTTCTTCACCGGAAGCTGCGGAGGGGCAGAGGGGGCTTCGGAACACCGGAGCCAGACGAGGAACCGGCGAGGCTGGGTCAGTCGGTTCCTCTGACCCCCTCCTTCTCTCAAAAATTACGTCGGGGCGAGTGCCAATGGTCAGCTCGCTTTAAAGGCTCGGAGGTCCTTGCACCAGGGCATCATTTACCCCGGAAGACCCTTTTTGAAGGGACACACAAGGCTGCCTCGTTTCCCGGGCACTCAGAGGCCGGGCGGAACTGGGACCGGGAGTCCCCCTTAAACCCTAACCTCCTTGGCGCAAGTTTAGAAGGGGGTTTCCGCAGAGGATGCACGGCAAGGTCCTCGAACACACAACAAAACTCCTTGAAGAAGGTCCGCAGATCCGATGTCACTGGGTCGCCTCTGTCCCAAAGAGGTGTGGCCCAGGCCAGGGCCTTCCCGGAGAGTAAAGTGACCACGAACGCCACCTTTGACCGTTCAGATGGAAAATGGTCGGCCATCAGTTCCACGTGCATGGAGCATTGTGTAACGAACCCCCTGCAGAGTTTCGGAACGCCGTCAAACTTAGTAGGTAGCGACAGACAGAGCTTGGGTCCCACGGAGGCAGACGGAATGGCCGGCGTAGGAGGAGCCACGGGGGGAGACGGAGGCCATTGCTGAGAGGCAATAAGTTGCTGCATCATGGCGGTCAACTGGTCAAGTTGCTGCGCCTGTTGCACCAGTTGCTGGGACAGCTGAGCCATGATAGACGTAAGATCCTCCACACTGGGTAAAGGCACCTTGGCGGGATCCATGGCCGAATCCAACTGTAACGGATCAAGGTAGTGGATCCACTTAGCCACCGCAAGCGGTGGTATGGGACACAACTGGGAGCGGAGTCTAAGTGGGTCCCGGTTTTCACCAGAGCCCGCCACAAAGCGGGATGGGGCTTGCTGCGGTTTGGGAAATTTCCCCCAGATCGCTACCCCCTGAGGTGACTTGCTTTGCGGTGGCAGCCGAGGTGCAGCGTAGAGCAGAATCCGACAGGAAACTCGTTTGTCGGGGACCCGGGCCAGAAGTCAGGGCAGGCAGCAAAGGTTCGTTGGTCGAGAACGTAAGCCGGAGGGACTGGTACACGGAAACGGCAACCGGAACACAGAAGAGGCTTCCTCGCATAGGGTATAGGCGCTATGGATTCGGCAAGGTGCTTCTAGAAGGTGGAGCAATATTTAGGGTCAGCGCCCGGCATCAGCCAATCACCGGCGTACTGGCCCTTTAAATTCAGGAGAGCCGGCACGCGCGCGCCCAAAGGAGCTGGGCCACGCGCACCGGCCGGCAGACAGTCGAGGGGAAGCAGGAGCAGGGTCGGGTAAGTGACTGCGCCCGACCGAGCGAGTGCGCCCCCGGATAGCGGCGCAGCTCGGTGCGGGCGCAAGGAGGGATCCCGGGGACCAAGTGCGTCCACATCCCGAACCGCGGACTGCGGCGCAACTCGTGACACTGCTATTGACCGCAGCATCTAGGCAGTTAAATATCTGGAATTATACATTCCACAGCTTCCAAACCCACAGCACCTTCTTGTTCAAATGCACTTGGCATCCACAGGGAACAGGGCTCCTTGTACAATATACACCACATGTCCCAAAAAAAATGATGAGGACTCAACTGAGGCCTGCCCCCCTCCCTCCCCCAATTGCTGGTACTGCTCTTTTTTCCAGCTGGGATCAAACTAGAACTGGCTTCTTCTGGGCTAGCAAAGGCCAAATGCACAATACTTCTCACACTCATCACAGGGACAGATTGAGCAGAAGGAACAGAACACAGCGGGCACTAAATCAACCATACCCTGTTCTGCCTCTCACTGCTGCAGAAAAAGGAGATCAGATTACTCCATGGAAGAGTGATTATAAGGAGGCCATCTCTACTACCCAGTCATGCCAGGCAGGCCATTGGGATTCTGCCCGGTGCCTGATGCAGGCAGTGCCAAGTAGAGAAGCCATCTCATCCAAACTCACTCCACTCTGACCTGTTCTGAGCAGTGTAATGGATATACACATATATATGGACTCTGCCCTTAAGTGGATGCACCTACAATCCACTTAAGCCCTGCCTGCCTACCTATATGAGCCACTATAGCCTACCTAGACCCTGCCTGCCTACATACATGGGCCCCTATAGTCTACCTAAATCCTGCCTGCCTATATGTGGTCCCCTTATATCCTACCTACCTATATAGGCCCCTATAGCCTACCTAAACCCTGCCTGCCTATGTGGGCCCCACCTATAGACTGCCTATCTGCATACCTATGTGGGGCCCACCAATAGCCAGCCTACCTACAGTCTACCTACCTACCTGGGAGCTGCCTACCTAACTGGGGCTTAACTACTGCCTACTTTGGTCCAATTTACCTACCTGCCTGTAGCCTACCTACCTAACTAGGACCTGTCTACCTACATTCGGCCTAACTACTGCCTACCTACCTACCTAGGATCATTCTACCTATCTGTGCCCAGCTACCTGGGGCCTATGTACTGCCTACCTACCTGGGGCTTATGTACTGCCTACCTACCTGTGGCCTAACTGCTGTCTACATACCTGGAGCCAAGAACCTACCTAACTAGGGCCTACCACCCTATCTAATTGGGTCTATCTACCTGGTAGCATGATTCTGAGGGGTACAGGCCATAGCTGTAAACCAATCTTCAGCTGGTGAGTCCTCTGTTTCTCCCCTCCCTTCTAGGAGAATGGGCCTCTAAGCTATGGCCTGTACTTACTCTTTCACCCCTGGGAAGTTTGTACAGAGGTGAGGGACAGTGAGGGAGGTTCTGGAAAACAGTATTCTGTGTACAAATCTGCAGGGACGAGTGGTGGCCAGGAGAAGACATCATGGCGGACTGGACCGATGCAGAACGAAAGGGAAAGTCAAGAACTCATCACAGAAATGTCAACTGTGAGTCACAAGATGTAACTGCACTGGAATCACTAATATGTCAGCAGAGCCTGTGTACACTGGTGTCTTCCACTATATAAGCACTGTATGGCAGTAACATAGTCTGCAGAGCCTGTGTACATTGGTATTCACCATTATATGGTCACTGTATGGCGGTAATGTTAGTCTTTGTATACTGATCTTTTTTCCGTAATATTGTAGGGGTATTATTACTATTTATTATTATTATTATCTGACTGTTTTGGCTATCAAAAGGAAGTCCCAAGTGGGGTGACATTCACGTGCCCTAAACCACAAATAGGTGATAACCCTAGAGTCATGTCGGGTATCGGAGGCAGCCTTATTTGTTTATCATTAAATTAAGCTAAAAATTGTCATTCACTTTGCTGATATGGTAAACAAGCAAATACTGGTTGACAGTGTCGGACTGGGGTGCCTAGGGCCCACAGGTGGAGTTGATTCTAGGGGCCAACCAGCTGTGCTTTTTCTGGGCCCACCAGTGGAGTTTACTTTAGGGGCCCACCCTACAGCTACTGTAAATGACTGTACATGTCTCCTATGCTCTGCTCCTTGCTTTTTCCCTCTCTTTCTATGCTTTTTTGCCTCTTCTGAGGATATATATGCAGTTAAAAAGAACTCCAGGCCTGCCATGCTTAGGGGCCCACCGGGGGTTTCCCCTATTCCCATGTGGGCCAGTCCAAGCCTGCTGGTTGAGGACCTTCATACTTCAATGATGGTATGAAGCATGGACCTAAACCACAAACAGCTGTGAGACTTTGCAGAAGCTGGGTCAATAGGTCCAGAATTAGTTTTTTCACGCAACATAACAGAACCCAAGGCATCGAACTGTGTGACAGAAGCCATGTACAATTGTGTAATTCTCCTGTTTATATTAGGCAATACAGTATTAAACAATGAACTGTAGCACAATACATCCCGCTGGCATTAAAACCAGCTAATAAACTAAAGACAATAAAACGTACAGTAAACAACAAGGCAATAATAAAATATATTACTAACAATAGGATTGCAAAACTTGTGACACGCATTGTGTTGAAATTATTTAGCAAGATGATTAATTAAATGCAAGGCTTATAAACATATGGCCTGACATAAAAGGATCTATGTGATGTTATTGGCTAACACGGTACCGCAATATGTTTTTGATTAATAAAAGGATGTAAAAAGCAAAAGCTAGAAGCAACAATTCAAAATAATATGCTCCAATAAACACGGTGTCACACATCACAGGTACGGTTCATTTCAGGTGGAATAAGACTTCATAATGACAGTGTTTTTATGATGGGCCACCATGAGATCTTCTGCCACATCCAGCACTAATGAGCCAGCATGATATTTAGGCCCCGTGCTTGGCAGGTCGAAAGTTGGCAATGTCACTTCCTACACACAGAACTAACAGCAGGTGAGCATCTGCCAAACAACCTCCGAAACCGAGATATTTCTCTGCTGACCACACAAGCCAACAGATTCCTCTCAGAGCTCACACCCGAATTCCCATAGGACAACACTGCGCCACAAAGATTCGTTCATTAAATGGAGATAGAAAATTGCAGGTTGTAAATGTCTGAGCTGTTAGTGGGATGCAGAAAAAATAATCAAGAAGATCTATTTTCCGATAGTTTACATCAACGTTGTTATTACCACCACTGCTCTATTTATGAGTTAGTTTTGCTTATAACCCTTTTATTTCCAAAAGGTTCTGAAACAGATTCCAAAAATAAAGTACAAAATTCGAAAAATATAAACTTCTCATATTCACTGAAACATTTCAAAATAGTAAAGCCGACAGCTAGCTATCGGATTTTATGAGATTCGGCAGTCTACTTTTTTGCAGAGACAATGTCGCTCTTTTCCATGGGCAGTCCCTGGTACTGCAGCTTAACCCAATATTTTTATACCACTCCCTTCTCCAGTAAGGAGGTTTCTATTTATAAAATGTCAGGGTCTCAATAGTTAAATTCAGCTTTGACTTTTAATTTCTTTACAAGTTCCATTACTGACTCACAGCTAATAATATGAATATAACATTGCCACAATCTAGTTAATAAAGGAGTGTCACATACACACCTACACAACATATGATGTGAGTGAGGCTGTACAATTTTAGGCTGGGTTTACAGGGCAGGTTTTTTCCATGTGCATTTTGATGCATAAAATGGTTGTTTCATGCACCTTTTTATTGATCAACATGAACCTGGAAAAACACATGTACAGTGTCCCAATGGTTTGAATACAACCAAGCACCACTAGATCACATATTGTATTTTTTAATGTGTCAGGTGATTTGCTACACAACATGCAAAAAAAAGGGAGTGGAGGTCAATTCTCTATGCATTTTGTGCATGTATTCAGTGTGAAAAATGGATGCAAAAATAGGATGTAGATTAAGCCTATTGGATGGAGCCAATCCACATCTTTAAGGCTATGTTCACATGGTGTAATTGCGGGGCGTTCAGTACGGCCGCAATTACGCTGGGTGATTTGGGAGTAGCGCTGATACAAGCCTACTCCCGCGGCATGGGGGGGGGGGGGGCGGCAGCCCGCCGGCTCCATAGACTGTCATTACTCGCGGCGCGTATTCGCCGCAAATAATTGACATGTCATCTCCCCGCACGTACAATGCGACCATATTGTACGCCCAGGGAGAGGAGGCATAATCCATAGTTCTCCTTAAGAATTATGTATTACCATACATTCGGAGCACATCTCGCTCGTATTAGAGCGCAAATACGACGCGAAATACGCCTCGAAAATCCCCCGTGTGAACATAGCCTAAATGGTGAAAAAGCTGCATGCACAAAAAAGTTAAATACATGGCAGAAATCTGAGGTTGTCCAAAGGATTTCTGCCATGTTTTATTCGACATATTTTTCTTTCTGAAAAACTCTCTACGCATTTTGTGCACATATTCAGAATGAAAAACACATCAGCAGCCAGGACATGGATTAGCTCTATTGGATGGGGCCAGTCCATGTCCTTAGACAAGATAAAATCAGTATGTAAAAACAAGTGTAATCCATAGCAGAAACCCTCTGATTTCCGTCATGTATTAAATAACATACTCCTTGCAAAATGTTCTTTAAACACTTTAAGCAAGTATTGAAAAATACTGTGAATACTGTGTGAAAAATTTATCGGCAGCTAGGATGCAGATTAGCCCTATTGAATAGGGCCAATCCATGACCTTAAACCTGGTAAAATCAGTGTGTTAGAAACAGGTGAAACAAGTGCCAGGTATTAGATAACATATTTTTCCTCCCAAAAATACCTTTTGTGAATCTAGCCTTATATTCTACCCTAATTATCTACCCTTCACAAATTAAACTAAAGTTGATTTAGCAACTGTAAGCAGGCCAAGGAACTTTCTCTTTAGACCTTCATTGAACTAATTCATAGGATATAATGTCCAAACCTACTTACATAAAATGTGTCCTAACACCTGCTTTAGAGGAGCAAGGAGATCTCTGACACATATGGTGGTCATGTCCGATAGTTGCCTCCTTGTATATCTTTGTAACACATTATCTGAGACATACAACATATAGAAAGTGAGGCATACCTAATAAGAGACCTAAGTCTCCTCGAAAGCTTGCTGTTTGTCATCAGTTTTTCAGGTAGCCATTAAAAGGTAACAGCAACTAAGGGCTCTCACTTTTATGTTTTCTACTGAGTGACACAATACAAAGATTTTATTATCAAAAGCATGGCAAGCTATTTCTCAACTTATCTACATGCAGGTGGGTTGGTTCTCACTGTGGAAAAATGCAAGAAAAAAAAAAGACTAGCCTGCCCTGTGAGCGTTACAAAGGTTGTGTCATATTTACTTAAAGATGAAAAGTTTCTATCCACCTGATTGAAGCCCGAAAAGCTCCCTCAGTAATGGATATGTTGGCCGTCAAGATAAAACAGCAAGAGTTCTTGTTAGAGAGAACAGTGACATTTCTGAAGGCTCAGTCAAGATACTGCGCTCTAAATGAAATCCAAGAAAAGAGCCAAGTACATCAAGGCTGCTTAAAAAAAGAAGTCTTCAACATCAGGAGAAGTTTATTTAATGGAACATTAAGTGAAAAATGCAGAGTAACTAATCTTTGTCAGGATTTAAGGTATTAGTCAAACGCTTCCAATCTTTAGCCTTGGGGCTTGTCAGATCTTTTTCCTATTAAGAGTTGCTGACCTTAAATTGAGTACAAATAAAACCATTGTTTAGTCAGGAATGTAAAACGTGTTTCATAATAGTTGTTTTATTAAATGTTGTGACTGAAGAAGCAGCACCCTTTGACACCTGTAGAAAGAGAGAAGACTGCAGACACAAGGTGCAATGCTTCATTAAGCTGCTCAACTAAAAAAAGACACTTTACAGTCCAAACGTCCAAAATAAAAATGACCTATTGCAAGATACTTTTGTCTTTGTTAGCGAATACAACCCGTAACTCAAGGCAAAACCTCCTCTCAGGGATATTCATGTTATAGAATCCTATGGTACATAACATTGTGATCAGCAGCGATCTGACAATTGGGACGCCCACTGATTACAAAAATTGGAAGAAAAACTTAATTAAAATAATAAAAATTAATCTTTTTTCATAGGCGCCATCATTATTCCCAGAAATTTAAATTCAAGGGTAAACATCTCATTCCTTTTAAAATTTACACTTAAAAATGCTGGGTTCATACATTCCTACAAGCCGAAGGCAAGGAGTCCTCATTGACATGTTACACACAGATACAACAAGCCGTCTAATATTTATCAAATCTCAAACCAAATTTTCCCCATCTTTTCTCCAGGTTATTGGAGACGAAAAGATTACACGACTGTTAACCGCGACCTGACACTACACCTTTTCCAAAAATCTAAGTCTTCCCTCTAGCAATTTCCTACAACCCCCTTTCACTTTTCAGAGCAAACACATGGCATTGTCATTTGGCTCCACCATTTTTCAGAACTAATGGCAGCAGGCATAACAAACACCCTATCCCTAACGATCAAATATCTACTTGTTGCACTCTACGGTGATATTGCCATCAAAGTTAAATGTGAGGTTTATTCAGTAACTCACCACAAAGTAACTACCTAATGGGAAGGATTCAGTGTCCCACATGGTTAAGGTCTGATTTTATTTATTTGTTTGATTTTCGGTTGCAAGTCAAGCCATTTGCATTAACATATTCACTCTTCTTCCTCCCCTTTCACCATCATGAGCCATATTTGGTCATTTAGATACCACAGGATACCGATGGCTTGCTCCCAAACCCCCATCCCAAGACTTTTTCTTCAAAAGCTAGCTCACAACATGGTATCTTGGGATGGCCTTGCAAACTCCTTACACCACTATATTACTTGTGTTGAGGGAGGATGCTGCACTCCTATTTGCTATTGAAGTACGTACTGGGGTGGTTGTGGATGGATTACCAATCCAATATAACGAATATCAAGAAAATGCACAGCACTTCACAGATTCTTTTTAACAGAATTGTTAGTATTTATTTATACATACACTACCGTTCAAAAGTTTGGGGTCA
This sequence comes from Phyllomedusa bahiana, assembly GCA_025379985.1. Taxonomy (NCBI): domain Eukaryota; kingdom Metazoa; phylum Chordata; class Amphibia; order Anura; family Hylidae; genus Phyllomedusa; species Phyllomedusa bahiana. Next base: position 23,901 of record JAODAL010007281.1, read on the forward strand.
TTTAGAAATTTCCTTATTTTTGAAAGAAGAGAACAGTTGTTTTTTTTCATTGAAGCTAACATTAAATTAATCAGAAATATATTCTATACATTGTTAATGTGGTAAATGACTATTCTAGCTGCTAACGTCTGGCTGTTAATGCAAATGTCTACATAAGTTTATGGAGGCCCATTTCCAACAACCATCACTCCAGTTGTCCAGTGGTACATTGTGTTTGCTAACTGTATAAGAAAGCTATTGGATATTTTGAACACCCTTGAAAACCCCTTGTGCAAGTATGTTAGCACAGCTGGGAAAAAAGTTTTGCTGATTAGAGAAGCTATAAAACTGACCTTCCTTTGAGCTAGTTGAGAATCTGGAGCATTACATTTGTTGGTTCAATTAAACTCGCAAAATGTCCAGAAAAAAAGAACTTTCATGTGAAACTCGACAGTCTATTCTTGTGCTGAGAGATGAAGGCTATTCCATGTGAGAAATTGCCAAGAAACTGAAGATTCCCTACAACAGTGTGTACTACTCCCTTCAGAGGAGAGCACAAACAGGCTCTAACCAGAGTAGAAAGAGAAGTGGGAGGCCCCGCTGCACAACTGAGCAACAAGACAAGTACATTACAGTGTCTAGCTTGAGAAATAGACGCCTCACAGGTCCTCAACTGGCAGCTTCATTAAATAGTACCCGCAAAACACCAGTGTCAACGTCTACAGTGAAGAGGCGACTCTGGGATGCTGCCCTTCAGGGCAGAGTGGCAAAGAAAAAGGCATATCTGAGACTGGCTCATTAAAGGAAAAGATTAATATGGGCTAAAGAACACAGACATTGGACAGAGGAAGATTGGAAAAAAGTGTTATGGACAGACAAATCTGTGTTTGAGGTGTCCATGAGAAGAACATTTGTGAGACGCAGAACAACTGAAAAGATACTTGAAGAGTGCCAGGTGCCATCTGTCAAGCATGGTGGAGGTAATGTGATGGTCTGGGGTTGCTTTGGTGCTGGTAAAGTTGGAGATTTGTACAAGGTAAAAGGGATTTTGAATAAGGAAGGCTATCACTCCATTTTGCAATGCCATGCCATACCCTGTGGACAGCGCTTGATTGGAGCCAATTTCATCTTGCAGCAGGCAGCTGGTATTCTATTTGTAATGGAGTGGCCAGCGCAGCTTGACTGTTTGGTACGCAAAAAGTGCCCATCAAGCCAATCCAACTTGTGGGAGGGGCTTGTGGAAGCATGGAGTGAAATTTCTCCATATTACCTCAGCAAATTAACAGCTAGAATGCTAAAGGTCTGCAATGCTGTAATTGTTGCAAAGGGAGCATTCTTTGACAAAAGTAAAGTCTGAAGTAGAAAATTATTATTTCAAATAAAAATCATTATTTCTAACCTTGTCAATGTCTGGACTATATTTCTATTTATTTTGCAACTCATTTGATAAATAAAAGTATGAGTTTTAAGGAAAAACACAAAATTGTCTGGGTGACCACAAAATTTTGAAGGGTAGTGTAGATATATTTGATAATTCAGAAATATATTTATCCAGCTGTCGTAAGAACGTCTATATTGGACGCAATTATCCTGAGCGGGATGTCCAACCCACAATATATCAGTGTAGAAAAGAGTCAGGATAGGAACAAATGTAGATTTTGCAAAGGGTTTTTACTATATGATGTCTTCATATGTTGCATTTGAAACATCAACAAGATACACGTATAATAGCCATGTTACAAGGGCTGTGAATACTACAGAGAGCGCAATACCATATAACAGAGATTATAGCCGACCCTAATCACAATCCCTTAGAGCGAAGCAATTTCTGATCTCGTTCGGGCGGGTAATATGGCAAACTCACGGTATGTTGCTCACTGTGAAAAGTGCTTTTCAGCAGAGCCGCTTAACCTCCTTCTGGATCTCTCGATCTCTCCAGGGACTACACTCGTACTCTCAGCAACAGGAATGATAGGCTCTGCGCCTGCGCGACGTTTCGGGGACCACCCCCTTTGTCAAGCTCGCCTGCAATAGGTACGGGCGAGACTAAATACCTGTCGTCTCGCTCTCATTAACTCTTGTGTGTCTGACTGCTATTAACATTGTTTCTACCTAATTTTTACTACTACGTATTTGAAACTGGAACAAGCAGTGATTTATGTACTGTATGTCCTATTGCAACTAATCCTGTAGAAAGGTTAGACAAGAAAAATCACCACATTATAAGAAAGCGCTCCATCTACATTCTTCATTTAATCCCATTGGACTCAGCGCTTCTAGCCTATTAATCCAATATACCTCTCTCTGAATTAAACGTCTCTTAGTATTAGTATTTTCTCCTGACTCAATGTTTTCGATGATCTGCCATCTGAGATCACTTACATTGTGGCCATAGTCAAAAAAATGTTTGGCGATAGTTGTTTCGCCATATTGTTTTTTTGTTGTTGTTATATCTGTTTGTATACCTTGTGCCATTTTAGTATAATACAGACGAATTTGTGACTTATGTTCGTTAATTCTTATGCGTACTTGTCTAGAGGTTTGCCCAACATATGTTTGACCACATGGGCCCTTTAATGTGTAAATCACGTTGGTTGTATTACAGGTATAATAACCTCTTATACGTATAGGATATCCCTTAGTGGGGTGATACATTGTATCACCTCTTATGATAGCAGAGCAATTTTGGCAGTTGAGGCAGGGAAATGTGCCCCTCTTTTTAGTAGATAATACTCCCTGTCGTGTTCTAGTAGCTCTTAGATCAGAAAGTACTACTAGATTTCTAATCGTCTGGCCTTTGTGATATGTAAATTGGGGTTTGTCTTTAAAACATCTTCCATATGTGGGATCACTTTGTAGTATATTCCAAGCTTTGTTGATGGTATTTCTAATTAATTTAGCATGATCATCATATACTGATAGAAACATTATTCTATTGTTATTTAATTTTCTTGGTTTGCTCATAGAGGCTTCCTCTCTTGTTTTCTTGGAAACTTCATTTGCTGTTTTTATTAACTCCTTCCTAGGGTACCCCCTATCGGCAAAATTATCTATCATTTGCTGTTTATTTTTATGGTACTCGCTATCTGTGCTACAGATGCGCCTTAGCCTCATGAACTGTCCTTTCGGAATTGCATTTGTTACACTCGGAGCATGAAAGCTATCATAGTGTAACATATTGTTCCTATCCATTTCCTTTTTATATAGAGTAGCTTCTAATTTTCCATTGTTTTTATAGACTGTTACATCTAGAAAATTTATATTTGACTTACTACTAGTTAGAGTAAATTCTAGTAGTGGATGGATCTTATTAATGGAAGACATGAAATGTGTTAGTTGTTCCGTATTTCCTCGCCATACGACAAAAATATCATCCACGTATCTTGACCAATGACCGATACATTGGGCAAACGGTCCGTGGATGATATTCTGGCTTTCCACATGTTCAACATATATATTTGCAAAGCACGGGGCAATCGGAGACCCCATCGATGTACCTTGTTTCTGTATATAAAACTCCGTGCCAAAACGGAAGTAGTTATGATACAGTAAGATTTCAAGCAAAGCCATCAGTAGTTCTATCATCCTGTTGGTAAGATTATGGTTATTTTTTAAATGTTCTCTAATTAGCTCTATACCCTCTTGTGTGGGGACATTAGTATACAAGCTTTTAATATCCAAGGTGCACAATATGGTGTCTTCAGTCACTTCGATCTGTTGTATGTGCCTAAGGAATTCGTTAGTATCCTTTAGGCATCTCGGTAAATTTCTCACTATCGGCTGTAATAATTCATCAATGTAAGTGGCTACTGGCTGGAAAACTGACCCAATTCCAGAGACAATTGGTCGTCCCGGAGGGTCTTGCAAGCTTTTGTGAATTTTGGGCACTAAGTACAGAATGGGGGCTCGAGGATGGTCTACTGTTAGCAGTCTGTTAGTAGCATTATCTATTACTCCTAATTCTTCAGCTTCCTTCAACACCTGATCAATCATATTTTTGATTTTTGAAGTAGGGTCTGTCTGAACCAATTGGTATACTGTCTGGTCATTAAGTTGTTTTTTAGCTTCGCTAAGATAGGCATCCTTATCGAGAACGACCACCGCACCGCCCTTATCAGCCGGTCTTATAATGATTTGATCGTCTTTTTGCAATTCATTAAGGGCTGTGCGTTGGTCTCTCGTAAGGTTATGGGACCGCTTGGTCCTATTAGGCAACATTTCCCATTTTTCTTTGACTTCTTTTTTGACAAGCTGTTCAAAGATATCGAGGGTGGGACTGCTAAGCGTAGGATCATAAGTACTCTTTTTATATAATTTATTAGTTCTACTAGCAGTGCCAGCCTCTCTGTCCCCGAACATCATGCGCAATCTTATTTTTCTACAGAACAGATAAAAGTCCTTTTCGAACTCAAATATGTCCATATTCTTCTTAGGGACGAAATTAAGTCCTTTGTTCAGAGCTTGTTCAGCGTCTTTAGACAATGTTTTCGATGATAGATTAACGACCAAATTATTTACTTTTTCTTTGTTGCGGCTTTCTTCGTTGCGTTTTTCTGGTACCTAAAGATTCTTCTGATATTTCGCTGTTGGCGCTGTCCGTCTTTTTCTTCTCCTTTAAAAAAGGTTGATTCTGCCTTGGTCTGAGTGTCATACGATTGCTGTCAGATGATTCTGCGTCTGTAGAGGTATTATCATTGTGCTTACGTCTAGCCCAATTTGTTTTGTAATTTTTGCGCTCTTTTGCCCATGTATAAACTTTATCTTGCGCATAATCCCGCGTGTCCCTTTCAAATTTGCGTAGTTTCACAGACATCATTTGCTCCTTTGTTTTTTGAATATTGAAGTTGAGTTCTTCCTGTATTTTATCATATAATTCTTTCTGTGTGCTTTTTAATTCTTGCTGAATTTTAGTAATATCGTCCTTCAGTTTAAGTAGCGCCCGTTGTATATGTTGCACCGTGAGTAGCATTAGGTCAAGAGAATATCTATTACTAATTGCATACCATTTTTGAATATATTCACTATCATCCATTAACAATATGGGTAATAGGGGGCTACGGAGGCCCCTCGGTATTCGCTGGACTTTCACATATTCAGTCAGAGTAGAAGCATGGAGTCTTAGGCTTAGTTCTTTCTTCATAAGATTTTCTAGTTTCTTGGTGAGATCATTTTTAGTGGGACCAGTTTCATTGTCCCACCCTAGACCAGCTGCTTCTGCTTGTCTAATTATAGTCAACCTTTCTTCGTCTGAGAGTACAAGTGTATCGGCTTTTTTACTCGTTACCGAGGCTATATCTTCAAATGACATTTTTATGCAGGCTGGCACTGCTAGTAGAACTAATAAATTATAAAACAAGAGTACTTATGATCCTACGATTAGCAGTCCCACCCTCGATATCTTCGAACAACTTGTTAAAAAAGAAATCAAAGAAAAATGGGAAAGATTGCCCAATAGGACCAAGCGGTCCCATAACCTTACGAGGGACCAACGCACAGCCCTTAACGAATTGCAAAAAGACGATCAAATTATTATAAGACCGGCCGATAAGGGAGGTGCGGTGGTCGTTCTCGATAAGGATGCCTATCTTAGCGAAGCTAAAAAACAACTTAATGACCAGACAGTATACCAATTGGTTCAGACAGACCCTACTTCAAAAATCAAAAATATGATTGATCAGGTGTTGAAGGAAGCAGAAGAATTAGGAGTAATAGATAATGCTACTAACAGACTGCTAACAGTAGACCATCCTCGAGCCCCCATTCTGTACTTAGTGCCCAAAATTCACAAAAGCTTGCAAGACCCTCCGGGACGACCAATTGTCTCTGGAATTGGGTCAGTTTTCCAGCCAGTAGCCACTTACATTGATGAATTTTTACAGCCAATAGTGAGAAACTTACCGAGATGCCTAAAGGATACTAACGAATTCCTTAGGCAGATACAACAGATCGAAGTGACTGAAGACACCATATTGTGCACCTTGGATATTAAAAGCTTGTATACTAATGTCCCTACACAAGAGGGTATAGAGCTAATTAGAGAACATTTAAAAAATAACCATAATCTTACCAACAGGATGATAGAATCTGATGGCTTTGCTTGAAATCTTACTGTATCATAACTACTTCCGTTTTGGCACGGAGTTTTATATACAGAAACAAGGTACATCGATGGGGTCTCCGATTGCCCCGTGCTTTGCAAATATATATGTTGAACATGTGGAAAGCCAATATATCATCCACAGACCGTTTGCCCAATGTATCGGTCATTGGTCAAGATACGTGGATGACATTTTTGTCGTATGGCGAGGAAATATGGAACAACTAACACATTTTATGTCTTCCATTAATAAGATCCATCCACTACTAGAATTTACTCTAACTAGTAGTAAGTCAAATATAAATTTTCTAGATGTAACAGTCTATAAAAACAATGGAAAATTAGAAGCCACTCTATATAAAAAGGAAATGGATAGGAACAATATGTTACACTATGATAGCTTTCATGCTCCGAGTGTAACAAATGCAATTCCGAAAGGACAGTTCATGAGGCTAAGGCGCATCTGTAGTACAGATAGCGAGTACCATAAAAATAAACAGCAAATGATAGATAATTTTGTTGATAGGGGGTACCCTAGGAAGGAGTTAATAAAAACAGCAAATGAAGTTTCCAAGAAAACAAGAGAGGAAGCCTCTATGAGTAAACCAAGAAAACTAAATAACAATAGAATAATGTTTCTATCAGTATATGACGATCATGCTAAATTAATTAGAAACACCATCAACAAAGCTTGGAATATACTACAAAGTGATCCCACATATGGAAGATGTTTTAAAGACAAACCCCAATTTACATATCGCAAAGGCCAGACGATTAGAAATTTAGTAGTACATTCTGATCTAAGAGCTTCTAGAACACGACAGGGAGTATTATCTACTAAAAAGAGGGGCACATTTCCCTGCCTCAACTGCCAAAATTGCTCTGCTATCATAAGAGGTGATACAATGCATCACCCTACTAAGGGATATCCTATACGTATTAGAGGTTATTATACCTGTAATACAACCAATGTAATTTACACATTAAAGTGCCCATGTGGTAAAATATATGTTGGGCAAACCTCTAGACAAGTACGCATAAGAATTAACGAACATAAGTCACAAATTCGTTTGTATTATACTAAAATGGCACAAGGTATACAAACAGATATAACAAAAACAAAGAAACAATATGGCGAAACAACTATCGCCAAACATTTTTTTGACTGTGGTCATAATGTAAGTGATCTCAGATGGCAGATCATCGAACACATTGAGTCAGGTGAAAATACTAATACTAAGAGACGTTTACTTCAGAGAGAGGTATATTGGATTAATAGGCTAGAAGCGCTGAGTCCAATGGGATTAAATGAAGAATGTAGATGGAGCGCTTTCTTATAATGTGGTGATTTTTCTTGTCTAACCTTTCTATAGGATTAGTTGCAATATGGACATACAGTAATACCATAAATCACTGCTTGTTCCAGTTTTCAAATAAGTAGTAGTAAAAATTAGGTAGAAACAATGTTAATAGCAGTCAGACACACAAGAGTTAATGAGAGCGAGACGACAGGTATTTAGTCTCGCCCGTACCTATTGCAGGCGAGCTTGACAAAGGGGGTGGTCCCCGAAACGTCGCGCAGGCGCAGAGCCTATCATTCCTGTTAGCTGAGAGTACGAGTGTAGTCCCTGGAGAGATCAAGAGATCCAGAAGGAGGTTAAGCGGCTCTGCTGAAAAGCACTTTTCACAGTGAGCAACATACCATGAGTTTGCCATATTACCCGCCCGAATGAGATTAGAAATTGCTTCGCTCTAAGGGATTGTGATTAGGGTCGGCTATAATCTCTGTTATATGGTATTGCGCTCTCTGTAGTATTCACAGCCCTTGTAATATGGCTATTATACGTGTATCTTGTTGATGTTTCAAATGCAACATATGAAGACCTCATATAGTAAAAACCCTTTGCAAAATCTATATTTGTTCTTATCCTGACTCCTTTCTACACTGATATATTTGATAATTCTCCAATATTCAGAATTAGGATAACTAGACACATTCCAGACTTGAACTTTTTCTGTAAATAGCCTGTGTCAGTGATATTTGGTAGGAGGAGATGACCTTCATGCCCATTTTGCCCTCCTACGAGATGAAGGCTATTTGCCGAAAAGGTTCTAGTCTGTACTACATATTATTATTATCCTAATTCTAAATATTGGAGAATTGTTATATATATCTATAATCTATAGTTGTTATACATCTATGTATAAATAAATAGAAAAATAATTTGTGGAGTGCTGTGGATTTTCTTGATAGCCTCTGACTTGTGACAGTACTCACTAGGTGACTGGTATGTCCTGTTCTACCCTGTTTCCTTCCTCCTAATTTGTCCTGACCTTATCTTCAACATTTGAGGAGGATGTTATTGCTTGATATCTATGAAAAGGAGAAATAAAAAATGTCCAATCACCACAAGGAGGGTTGGGTTAATTGATGATTTTCAACATTACACACAAGCAAAGACATTTCCAAGGACTCTTTTACACTAAAACAAAGTTGCCTCACTGGACTTCATATCTTTCTTCCGTACTCCTCCCCAAACCTCCACATATCCTCCCTTATCAACTCTCCATTCCCAAGCTGGCATTTTATGCCTAAAAAACTAACTGTTAAAAAATATTGGTGTAAAGTAGAAATAGCAATTCCATACATTAATGCTGTCATATACAGTGGTGGCCAAAAGTATTGGCACCCCTGCAATTCTGTCAGACAATACTCAGTTTCTTCCTGAGAATTATTGCAATCCCAAAATCTTTTGTATTAATATATTAATTTATTTTGCTTGCAATGAAAAAACACAAAACAGAATAAAACAAAAATCAAATCATTGATCATTTCACCCAAAACTTCAAAAATGGGCCGGACAAAAGTATTGGCACCCTCAGCCTAATACTTGGTAGCACAACCTTTAGACAAAATAACTGCGAACAACCGGTAACCATCAATGAGTTTCTTACAATGCTCTGCTGGAATTTTAGACCATTCTTCTTTGGCAAACTGCTCCAGGTCCCTGAGATTTGAAGGGGGCCTTCTCCTTCTCCAAACTGCCATTTTGAGATCTCTCCACAGGTGTTCTATGAGATTCAGGACTGGATTCATTGCTGGACACTTTAGAAGTCTCCAGTGCTTTCTCTCAAACCGTTTTCTAGTGCTTTTTGAAGTGTGTTTTGGGTCATTGTCCTGCTGGAAGACCCATGACCTCTGAGGGAGACCCAACTTTCTCACACTGGGCCCTACATTATGCTGCAAAATTTGTTGGTTGTCCTCAGACTTCATAATGCCATGCACACGGTCAAGCAGTCCAGTGCCAGAGGAAGCAAAACAACCCCAAAACATCAGGGAACCGCCGCCATGTTTGACTGTAGGGACCGTGTTCTTTTCTTTGAATGCCTCTTTTTTTTCCTGTAAACTCTATGTTGATGCCTTTTCCCAAAAAAGCTCTACTTTTGTCTCACCTGACCAGAGAACATTCTTTCAAAACGTTTTAGGCTTTCTCAGGTAAGTTTGGGCAAACTCCAGCCTGGCTTTTTTATGTCTCGGGGTAAGAAGTGGGGTCTTCCTGGGTATCCTACCATACAGTCCCTTTTCATGCAGACGCCGACAGATAGTACGGGTTGACACTGTTGTACCCTCGGACTGCAGGGCAGCTTGAACTGGTTTGGATGTTAGTCGAGGTTCTTTACCCACCATCCGCACAATCTTGCATTGAAATCTCTCGTCAATTTTTCTTTTCCGTCCACATCTAGGGAGGTTAGCCACAGTGCCATGGGCTTTACATCTAGGGAGGTTAGCCACAGTGCCATGGGCTTTAAACTTCTTGATGACACTGTGTACAGTAGACACAGGAACATTCAGGTCTTTGGAGATGGACTTGTAGCCTTGAGATTGCTCATACTTCCTCACAATTTGGATTCTCCAGTCCTCAGACAGTTCTTTGGTCTTCTTTCTTTTCTCCATGCTCATTGTGGTTCACACAAGGACACAGGACAGAGGTTGAGTCAACTTTAATCCATGTCAACTGGCTGCTAGTATGATTTAGTTATTGCCAACACCTGTTAGGTGCCACAGGTAAGTTACAGGTGCTGTTAATTACACAAATTAGAGAAGCATCACATGATTTTTCAAACAGTGTCAATACTTTTGTCCACCCCCTTTTTAATGTTTGGTGTGGAATTATATCCAATTTGGCTTTATGACAATTCTTTTTGTGGTTTTCCATTGAAGACAAATTAAATGAAGATAATAATACCTAAGAATTTGTGATTGCAATCATTTTCAGGAAGAAACTGAGTATTATCTGACAGAATTACAGGGGTGCCAATACTTTTGGCCACCACTGTACTTTGCACTCTTTATCCAACAGGCAACCAGAAAAATTAAAATTTCTTAAATTCCTCCATTGGTTATCAGCTGACATGTTGCTGAAGCCTCTGGTGTATGTCCTATTTACCATTAATTCATCACTGATAAAACTTAACTATTATTGTGTACATAACTTATAGTAAAGTCATAATCAATCAAAAAAACAAAAACTTGCATCAATTGGGGTCTCATGAACCTAAAACACTGGTCTAAGTCTTTCAACACTCCCTTCCCATCTTTCACTACAGTCGTGGGAGCTTCTCCACCAAAAGAAATTTAATTTAAATTTCAATATGTCCATCCACCTGAACTCTGCCCTGAAACTGACACTAAAGACTGTGGTGGAGAAAGTTCACTGCTAGCATACACATGCAGAGTTCAAGCAATACAACACCATGTCTCGTCAACAGTATGCAATAGTCCTAAATTGTGTCCCTTCAGGGACCCTCTTACTCTATACAACTGCTCCCCTTTTAATAGTGCCCCATTTTTATCAATAAAAATTAAAAAGAAACAAAACTAAAAATGGTCTCTTCCCATTCCTTATTCCTCATCAGGGAATACAGTGCGGTGACATCATTGTACCTCTTGCAATGGGATGCTGATGTCCTCAACTGTTAATGACCTCTGGTAGGCTGCAGATCTAAAGCAACTTGGACCATATGTATGAAACGGTTTTGGCCTCAAACTCACTTTTTTCTCCATAGTAACCTATGGGGAAAAAAGTGAGTTTTAGACCAAAACTATTTCATACATGTGGCCCTAAATTGTTGGAAAGAGAGCCAATAGCTCTCTGCTAGTTGTAAGCTGAATGTGCATCCTCTGGACATGGATAAAGATTAAAGTGGAGATTGCCTGGGCATCAGGGGAATGTGTGCTGGATTACTTATGCTTATGATGCTACTGGTAGTCCCCCATTCCTTGGGACCATCCCCTTTGTCTGCCATTATGCCCCTACTGTCTGCAATGTAAATGTGCAGTTTTATATATATTGCAAAACCAACCAATTCTTCTTATGTTGGAATCCTGGAGAGCACAGTGTTTCTACACAATTCCTACACAACGCAGGAATTTTTACAGAAAAAAATCAAATTCCTGCGTTGTTTTTTGCTTCCTCTTTGGCAGTCCTGCACAACATATGGCATGTGGGCCACGGTCCATGCACCAAATTAGGGCTGGTCCACAGGTGTCCAGAGGCATTCTTGGGTGGATATGGGGCAGTTAAGGGTGGTCTGGCCCCCAGGTCCTGCAATTTTGTGTTCTATGGGCTAATATAAGAGAAAATGATGCACTGTCATCTATAAAAAAAAAGTGAGACAATATGCAATGCTAAAAATCACTCTGAAGACCTGCATAATAGAGCATAGAAGATAAAGAGAAATTTCATTCCCAATGGCTTTACTGCAATCTACTACAACATAGGCAGTAAACAGTCTGCTTCAAATGGCACCCTGCATTCTGCTGACAGACTAATAGGGCAACTGAAATAATTACATTTCATATCAGTTCCTGAGGAAAGGGTTTCCAATAATAGATATAATACATATAATAATACTTGCCAGCCTTTTATCTCCTGCATGTCAGAGATTTTAGCCCACAGAATGCCCCATAATGCCCGTGTGTTGGAACAGAGGTTTGAATTAGCCACGCCACTTTTGTGTCTCAGTTTGCGGTAGACTCCCGGAAAAAACAAGAGGGTTGGCAAGTATTGACTTAATAAATAATTGCTGTGTTTGCAATTCCTATTTATCTTCGCCAAAAGTAAATCTACACCATATCATAATATTTATGTAATAAAAATAATATGTAAAAATATTCACAGATTGCCTCTGTTTGCAAAGATTATATATTAATTTTAAAAAAGTGACGTGACCCAGTTTACAATTAGCGGGCCACATGTGTACCTCGATACAGGTGGTGCTGAAATACAAAGGTTGCATTTCCAGATAAATCCTTGAAATAACACGACTTTATTCAGGTTAGACTAAACTATTGCCAGAACAGCGGAGCCCTATTTACTTTGCAGGCCTGTAGACAAGATCTTTTTAGCACATTACAGAAGCCCAGAGGCCCTTCCTGCAGAAAGGACAAAGAGTTGCACTGTAAAATGCCCCTGCATCAAAAGCTGCCAAACAAATGTGGATATGGAAGGATTTAGCCAAATATCTCGGTTTGGAAACTGGGTGTAGCCCCGGCCTTTCAGTTTGAAGTTTAGCTCATCCATCCAGCAGTCTCTTTTCGGCTCCTCTAGAACAACCTAAACTACGTCATGCATTCAATGTATATTCATGTAATGTTACCTGCTTATCCCTGCACCACTAATGTCCTGCTATTAATCATCCACAGGGCTTCTGACAAGGTTAATAATTCTTCGTTCAAATACAAAAAGATATTCATGCAGTGCTTTATCATACAGAGTGCCGTGTATTTTTATAAAACATAATAGGTCCTTTTTATAAATTCCATTAATTCAGCCACAAGTATTTTTTGATTATAAACGCCAAATAAAAATGCAGGATTTTTAAGACATACCTATTTAAGTGGTAACCTAATCCTGCTCAGAATCCACAATGAGAAAAATCATCCAAGACCCTGCACCACTATGTAAGTAGAATGTGCACTTGGGTCAAAGATCATTGTTTATATAATTTGGACAACTGTCTGCCAAAAAAAGAAGCATATATCTATGTAGAGGGATACTGTGCTCCAGCGGAATTTCTGATTGAGCATCAACCATGGTGTCTGGAGCTCTAACAATGTGGGCAAAGGGGCTCAGTGGTTGCCTCCTGTATGTGTGCAATACTGTGCCCATAGGGGTTATTTTATCCAGGAAAACAAATCCATGTAGTTCGTATGTTCTCCATCAAATCTTTTGTGTCTCTGTGTTAGCATAACCGCAAAGCCATACTTACAGCCACATGGCTGGACTAAAGACTGAACCCAGTAGGAGGCAGGACAAGCCCCTGTGCTACTTGGGAAAGATGCAGATAAGTAAAAGCTCACACACCAGTCCACTAGGGCAACTGAATGATAAAAAACTACACCTTAAATAGATACCAGTTCACACCAGTATAGAGGGTGCCATTTATACAGATACGTGCAGTGCATCATGCTGGCTTACAACCTATTATGCCTCTACCATTTGACTGGCCGTGCTTCCCAGGACTTTTTGGGTGTGCAACACAAAATACTTGTTGAGGGTGTCCCCGTGATCCATGGGTCGGGTCGCGGGCACACCCGAACCTCCGCTGCGTCCCCTGCTGCTGGCGGCGCCGCAACCCGGTCCTCGGGCGCACTCGCAGCCCTGCTGGTTACTCACCTCACCGTGCTCCTGTGGCTTGCCGGTACTACATATAAATTTAAAGAGACAGCACAGCGGTGATTTGTTAACACCGCCGCTGGCTCTATTTAAGCCCTGCCCTTTCCTATTACATCTGCCGAATCGATAGTGCCCTATGCCTTGAGAGGAAGCGTTCCTATAGTGTCTTTTGCGTATTCTGTGTACCGTACCGTTTTGCCTCCGTCTCTCGATCACGAACCTTTGCCGCCTGTCCTAACTTTCCTGCCTGTTCCCAACTATGAGCTTGCTTCACAATTTTGTACCACGTTACACCTCGGCTGCCACCACAAGTAAGTCATTTCAGGGGTAGCAACCTGGTAGTGTTTCGCCACAGCAAGTCCATCCCGCTTTGCGGCGGGCTCTGGTGAAAACCGGACCTACTTAGACTCCGCTCCCTAGCGTGGCTCATACCATTGCTTGCGGTGGTCCAGAGGATCCACTACTGCTGACCGTTACAATACTGACACCCTCTACTTCCCAGTATGTAGAGCAAAAAATGACATACTGGAAAAATATCAAATATGAGTGTCACGGACGCCCCTGCGACCACTGTCCCGGGTCGCAGGCTCGTCCGTGCTCCTACTCCTAGCGGAGCCCCGTCCCGCACGTCGGGTTCGGGGTCCGCTCACTCCCCCGTCCCCGCCGGCGTCCACTTACCCGGCCACGCTCCTGCTCAGCCTGTCTCCGTCTCCCGGCGCGTGGCTCCGCCCCTAGGGCGCGCGCGCGCCGGCAGTTTGAAATTTAAAGGGGCAGTGCGCCGGTAATTGGTCATTGCCGGGCACTGCTCCTATTTAAGTCCGGCCTCTTCCTGGCGGCCTTCGCCGGATCCTTGGTGTATTCCTGTTGGAGAAAGCCTTTCCAGTATTGTTCTAGTCTGCCTATCCGTGTACCGAACCTCGAGCCTACGTTTACCGACCACGAACCTTGCCGCCAGCCCTGACCTTCTGCCTGTCTACGTTACGAACCAGAGCCGCCTGTCCTGACCTCCTGCCTGTCCCCGACTACGAGCCTGCCTGCCGATTCCGTACCTCGCCTACCCTTGGCCGCCACCGCAGGCAAGCCCCGCCAGTGGAAGTGACCTGGTAGATTCCCGCCGCAGCACGACCATCCCGCTTTGCGGCGGGCTCTGGTGAATACCGGGACCCACTTAGATTCCACTCCCTGGTGCGGGCTTATGCCATCGCCTGCGGTGGTCCAGTGGATCCACCTCCAGATCGTTACAATGAGGTATTAGTTGATACAGTGGAAACTATATTCCGCAAGCTCGCAACCCATGTTAAGGTTCCTCGTTTCTTGCAAATCCATACACTAACCATTTACAGAAAAATTACAGGAAAATGGGACATTATTTACTCAAAAACAGACACAAGACCATATTTACAGCTCAATAGCTGGACTATAGACTGAACCCAGTAGGAGACAACACAAGCCCCTGTGCTACTTGGGAAAGATATAACAGGTGCAGCTCACTAATGAGCAAAAGCTCACACACCCCTCCACTAGCGGAACAACTGAATGATAAAAACTGCACCTTAAATAGATACTAGTTCACAGCAGTATGCAAAATAAGCCACAGTATAATACATGGGGAGACTGAAGAAATGCAAAAATACAGATAAGACAACCACCCACCCGCCTTGTACGAGGGGAATGGTTGTTGGTATTATAATTGCATACAGATAAGGCGATACAAAAGGAGCCATTTATACAGATACATGTGGTTCACCATGCTGGCTGACAGCCTATTACACCTCTACTATTAGATTGGGTGGACTGCCCAGCCACTATTATACTCTGGCTTTTTTGCATACTGGTGTGATCTGGTATCTATCTAAGGTGCAGTTTTTATCATTCAGTTGTTACGCTAGTGGAGGGGTGTGGGAGCTTTTGTTCATTAGTTATCTGCACCTGTTATATCTTTCCCATGTAGCACCGGGTCTCATGTTGCCTCCTACTAGGTTTAGTCTATACTCCAGCCATTGAGCTGTAAGTATGGCCTTGCGGTTACGTTTTTAAGTAAATAATATCCCATTCTGTGATTTCTCTGTGTTAGCAGACTTAATTCTGTAGCTGAAGAGGTTAAAGGTGTGTTCCCATCTCACACATTCATGGCAAATCAGCTCACATCTTGGAACAGGCCACCAAAAGAAAATATTTTGCTGAGTGATGATCAAATAAGACTTTCTAGATTTATCTAGATTCATTTCTATAAAGATATACTATTTTTTTAGTCTACGATATATATGTTATTGCTGTAGCCACAAGCAAGTAGACGGACAAGTCCCTTTCTTTTATAGACCTTAGCTAAGAATCATGTGTCGTGCTTTAGATAAAAATATTCCTCTACAAAAATAAGTAAATAGTGACCAGTAACATTTTGTCTATGTGATTTAGCGAATTAACATTTCTAATATTTCATTAGTTTTAGTATGTAAGGGGTGGACACCAGGTTTTTGTCCATAAAAAGAGAATCCTGAGGGTCACGTTCTGGGAGACCTCCTAAACATCACTAAAGACCACAAAGCCTGTGTCTTCTGTCTCTCTCTGTCCAAGTAGGACCCAGGTCGGTAAATGTTTCTTCTCCAATAGAGCGAAATAAACACTAATCAATAATTTGAATTCCACAGGCAATATGAGATTTTTGGGGAACTCGTGACCGGGATCCCAACAATAACCCATGTGAGTTAAAAATGGACCATAGATACAGATCAGGTGGGAAAAGCACGCAAAACCAGCTGGAGAGTAAGAATTTATCTTCCTGTGCCTTCCCACTTGTAGATGCTGTAGCCCAGGTACTGTTTTCTTTTAATTGGCCTGGGATCAAGGATTCCTCTTATCCGTGGGAATGTTCTGTATATGTTTGTTTCTTATATGTGGGTGACCTAGACTTACCCCTTACAGTCGCACCCATTTCATGGGGATAGAATGGGAATTTCCATGACACTTGTCACCATTTTTTCAACATGGGAAGTTTATAGTGTTCCCCTGCTACAGCTTTGTTTTTAAGATTGATTATGCTCAGAATGTTTCTTCTGCTTCCTTTGCAAATAAGGTATGCATGTAATATTGTTTGGCACATTACTAGACTAGACTTAGGGCACAAATACCGGCTGAAAAACCGGCCAAAAACCCGTGCAGTGGGGACATGCCCTTATGGGATTTAGCTAAACAATTTCACTAGTCTCCTGGTGTCAGAAGTAAACTCTGACCAGGACTTCTGCCTCTCTACTACAATGTTATCAGAGCTGCATGTTGTAACAAGCCGGGCACCTCTGTGTCTATCCTATGACCAGGACAAATTTTTGTTTATCCCTTGGAAGATTTCTATTTAATGTCCTCAAACAAAGATCTTGAAAATAAAGTATATTGTAAAATAATATTTACAAAAACCTTATCTGATAAAATCCCAAATACCTATACATGTGAAGATACATAGACAATTGTACACTTGCTATGTCCTATACCAGACCTGAAAGGTGTGAAGATTTTCTCCAGTTTGCCCAGACAAAAACTCCTTTAAATGGACTGTAATGACAGCGCTGAACGTCTTTTTAGTTGAAGATTTATTACAAATAGCAATTGGAATACGCGTTTCGTGTGTAGACCACACTTCCTCAGTTCCATACACAAAGTGCTGAAACCACGGGGTTAAATTAAAAAACTGCCAGGTCTGCACATGTCAAACAAGGGTTAAAGGTTAAGGGAACAATCAGGTAAAAGTTTAAAAATTAGATAAAAAGTGAATAAATAGATTATGTATAGATCACATTTATAAATTGTACATCCACATAGAAGTACCATATCATTTTAAAAGTATTACAAGAAGAATTGTTATAAAAAGAGGGGGGGGGGGGAAAAAAACTTTATTTAAAAACCAACAAGAGTAAATTATTAAAAAAAAAAAAAAGAAAGAGATGAAGAAAAAAAAATAAGTTGGAGAGACTGGATGTAGCCATTATAGACTGCTGGATTTGTTTAGGGTCTATCACTAAGGCTATGTTCACACGGCTGATTTCAGAACTGATTCACGTCGGATTTCCGACGTAAATACGTTCCGAAATCAGTTGCAAATCAGTTCCAAATACGTGCCACTAAGTGTGGCACGTATTTGGAACTGATTTCCCGACGGATTCACCATCTCCATTCATTATAGTTGGTGAATCCGTCCGGAAATAATTCACATGCACATTTTTTTTCCGTCCGGATTGCGGCCGCAATACGGAATGGAAATAAGTGTCGTATTTCCCATTAAAATCAATGTAAAACGGCCAGTTACTTGTTTGTAACTGATTTCGCAACGGATTTGCGGCCGTAAATACGGCTGCAAATCCGTTGCAAAATAAGCCGTGTGAACATAGCCTAAGGGTAATAAAGGTGCTATTTTGAACTTTGTATTTAGTATTTATATTATGAATGGAGAAGAAAACAGAAGTGCCAATCACGACTTATAACTTTTAAATATATTTCTCATTGATGGTCTCCTGTAATAGTGATTACCATTGCCCTCAGTTTATGAGGATATGAGGTCTAGAGGTACAATAAAAAGGTATAAAGTGTTCTGTACTCTCAGATGTTGTACACACACATATGTATGTGAAAAGAAACTATGATTTAGGATAGAATGTGCTTTGACATGAATAAATAAAAGAAGAAAGAAAAAAAATAAAATAATATACATATATATAATATATATATACATATACACATACACACACATACATAAAATACATACATATATATATATATATATATATTATATATATATATATATATATATATATATATATATATATAATATACATCCATACACATACACATATATATGCCAAAAGATATATGCCAAAAAAATAAATAAATAAGTATATATATAATATAATATGTGCCAAAAAAGTATATGCCAAAAAAATATACGCCAAAAAAAACAAAAACAAAAAAAAAAAAAAAAAAATTAAATATTAGAACATATGTGTTGTTATGAGAGGAGGAAAATAATATGTATTACAGTGGGACATTCCTATTGGTTTTGTTTAAAAGGAAGATTATTTTACCAATTTTCAGAATGAGATGAAATTCCAGGAGAGGCGTAGCGTATAATATCCTAAGAGATGTTTGTTAGAATGTTTATTGTATAAGTTCTGTAACCTCATTGAGACCCATAGGAGATAGGGTCTGCAGCTGGTAAATCCAGAAAGTTTCTCTCTTTTGGAGGGCTTCAAACCTATTATTGATATGTTCTGGAATATGATCAATGAGAATTAGTTTGAGTGTCTTATGATCCCCATCGTGTGTTTCAGTTATGTGCCTTGATAATCCATGAAACATATATCTTTTTCTTATGTTCCTGCGATATCCATTCATACGATTATGCCCTTGTTGGGTGGTTCGCCCAATATATTGTTTCCCGCAAGTACATGTTAGAAGGTATATTACATAACTACTATTACAGTTGAGGGGATGTTTAATATCAAAGGATTGGCCAGTTGTGTGTGATGTGAAATTTTTCCCACCCTTTCCAATCATTGGGCATGTCATGCATCTGTTCCCATGGCATCTAAGACATTCAACTTCAGACGTCTTTGATAATTTGGTATTTTTTATTGTGGTTGCCCTTCTGAAAATGAGTGAGGGATTTTGTGTGAGATGGTCTTTTAAATATGGATCCATCTCTATAATAGGCCAATGTTTCTTTAAAATTTGTTTAATCTGTTGATGGGATGTGCTAAACCGGGTAATGAAGTTTGTCCTATTATAAGTAATTTTATTCTTTGTTGCATTTTCAGTGGCAATAGAGGTGGAGGCCTGCTCCTCCTGAGGATTTTTTTGAACTTTTTTTTATACATTCTACGTGGGACAAGGTTCCTGCTCTTATGATAGATTCCCTAATTAGTTTTTCTGGGTAATGTTTTTCTCGAACCTGGCAGTTTTTTTTGTATTTAACCCCATGGTTTTAGCACTTTGTGTATGGAACTGAGTGAGTGTGGTCTACACACAAAACGCGTATTCAAATTGCTATTTGTAATAAATCTTCAACTAAAAAGACGTTCAGCGCTGTCATTACAGTCCATTTAAAGGAGTTTTTTTCTGGGCAAACTGGAGAAAATCTTCACACTTTTTTGATCGCTACTACCCTGACCCCGTGCACCGGGCGTACGGAGCAAAACGGACACACGGCTGCGGACGACTGTGATTCTTCGGTTCCAAATATTTGGATGCTTAAAAAAGTGTTGTGCCTTCCTTTGCACAACACTAGAAGGTTAGTGCTTAAAATAAGTACTAGTGTTTCTTATTCAAAAGTCGCAATATTGCGCTAGGGAGCGCTGTCTCGTTTTTGTTTTTTCTCTTGCTATACCAGACCTGGGCATTGAATGGCCTGCGGACCACATCCGGCCCTCTAACTAGCTCTGACCGGCCTGTGTGAGGTTTCCTGACATTACATGCAGCTCAGTAGCCATCGGTTAAGATGCCAAGTCAATACCGGTCGTTAAGCTATCGGCTTGGGACCATGTCAGTTGTCAATTGTGGCGGTGCCGGGGACTAACTGTATGTGCGTCCTATGGACACACATACAGTTGCAGGCTTCTATGGAGCAGAGAGCGAAGGCTCACCGCTCTGCAGAGTACTCCGGTGAGCCGGAAGCAGGCTTGTGGCTCACCAGAGTACACAGCACAGGTGGCGTGAGAGTGTCATCACGCTGCCTGCATGGCCTGATGACGTCACGCCACCTGTGCAGGAACAAAACAAAGAACGGCGGGAGCTTCAGGGAGTACTGTTAGTTTTTTTTATTTTTAATTAGCCCTCTCTACCTGCTGTGGGACATAAAACCTGCCAAAAAAACCTACTGGGGGACCTATATATCTGCTGGGGACATATAACCTGCCTATATACCTACTGGGGAACCTATATACCTGCTGGGGACATATAATCTGCCTATATACCCGTTGGGGGACCTATAACCTGGCTCTATATCTGTTGGGGGACCTATAACCTGCCTATATACCTACTGGGGAACCTATAATCTGCCTATATACCTACTGGGGAGCATATAACCTATATACCTACCTATTGGGGGACATATAACCCACTGGGGGCCCTATTACCTACACTGAGGGACATATAACTTACTGCATTGTGAAGTCGCTAACAATCCTTAAAGGGGTTGTCTCACTACAAGGATTGCTTTCTATGTTAAAGATCTTGCAAAAACAAGTCACTTTGCAATATATGTCCATTAACAGTGTCCCACCTATTTCTAGATATCCCCTCGTGTATGGGCTGCATCAGCTCCTCGGTTCACTATAGCTACAGACCTGTTTGATCTCCCCTGATAGGCTGCCAGCACTGGTTGCTATAGTCACAGACCTGGCTTCTACTGCTTCTACAGCCTAGTGGAAGCCAGTAAACACTCATCTGAATTCAAAATGAAACCAAGAAATCAGGACTGAGGTAAGATGAATCAATGTAGTGAAACAATCTCTTCAAGCCGGTTGTTACGACCTCAAGTCGATTGATAAGAGCTTAGCAATGGACTCCGGGGTCTATAGTGTATAGGTATTGGGTAGAACTGAGTTAAATATATTAGTTTGTCCCTTTAAAACCATTCTAATTTCTCATGTGGCCCCATGGGAAAATTAATGGCCCCCCCCTGTGCTCTACACCTGTATGTAAATAGACTGAATAAAGATATCATATATATATATAATATTTATATTATATAATATATATATATATTAATATATATATTATATAATATATATATAAATATATATATATATATATATATATATATATATATATATATATATATTACAGAGGAAATAGGGCTGCTGCATTTCTGATATACTGTAGGTGACAAGGTCAGAAATTCAGGCACAGAGATGATAGATGCATGAATAAAGAAGAGAAACCCTAACAGCTTAACTTATAGGATGACCCCTAGCAAGTATGAGTTCTCAACAGGAGATTGACACTTGGGTTTCCCTCATAGTAGTTAATTAGATTCTGCCTATTGAAACTCAAGACCACAAAATCTAAAATATTTACTGGAAAAAATGACGTACATTCGTTTTATATAAACAATAATGTTCTGGAAGATTTTATATCACAAAATCGGGACTAATATGATTAAAACGTTGTCTGGAAAACAGATTTTCAAATATTCTGCAAGTAAATTCTAGGTTGATAGAGTGGCAGTGAGGAGTCACCTATTAGTTTGAGTGGAGAGCAGTTCCAAAGATTATCACTTTGAAGGACTTGATACATTCAGGTATTATATGGCCAGCACATTAATTTTAATACAAATTGTGTAACACTTCTTTCACTTATAGGTGGTGCTGTAGAGGGAATCCATCATTAAGGTGCAATAGGTGTCATTATACACCGCAAGGGGAGTGCACCACTTTTGCACATTTGAGTATAGGTTTTCCTTGCTCCAATCATCTGGGCATCACCTGCCTCAGTTTTTTTTACATTATTTGAGGAACCCTTCTACACAGAGGGTAGAAACGCATCAGAATCACTAGGTGATCTTTGTGATCTGCCCATAAATTTCATAATAAAACGAATGTTTAAAGAACCACTAGGTGTATTCTTTTTTGCATCATTAGGTTTCAAGGTATTTAGGGTCAGTACTGCATAGTGGAACCGCCCGTTTTGGGGCAATGTGACTGCTAATAGATAGGGGAAGGAGAGGGATTGAGAAGGATATATTTGTTGCATTTGCATCTTGC
Organism: Phyllomedusa bahiana; assembly: GCA_025379985.1. Classification (NCBI taxonomy): domain Eukaryota; kingdom Metazoa; phylum Chordata; class Amphibia; order Anura; family Hylidae; genus Phyllomedusa; species Phyllomedusa bahiana. The sequence continues at coordinate 46,403 of JAODAL010007281.1, forward strand.
CGTTCCGTTATCTCCTCCCCCATTTTATTATAAGGACACATTTTTTGTATTGTTTTGTATTGTGTTTTGGGGTCGCTAGTATCTGCTGTCAAAGGTCGACGGACTGGATCCTGGAGTCATCCATCTCCGCTGTATATGATTCCATCTAATTGTAAGGGTATGTTCACACGACGTTTTGGATCCGTTTTTTGATCCGTTTTTTTACAAGAATAGAAACTGCATCAAAACTGCGTCCAAAAAACTTATCCAAAACGCAGCTGTAGATGCTTTTTTGGATCCGTTTTGTATGAGTTTTTCGGATCCGTTTTTCAATATATATACACAGTAAATGCTTCCAACATTTTACATGTGTTTCAGTTGAAGCCCGATAGAGGGCGCTTCCAGCATTTTACATGTGCTTCAGATGAAGCCTAATAGAGGGCGCATCCAGCATTTTACATGTGTTTAATCTTATAAATCAGTTTTTATATGTATTGAATTATATAAGAGCTGTTTTTTAGTATAGAATGGGTGTTTATAGAAATTATAGAAGTTTTTACTAATACATTTATTACTGTTTTAGATAAATAGTTTATTATAGAATGCTGAGTGGTTTTAGTATTATAAAAACTGATCTGAAAAACGTTGTGTGAACATACCCTAAGTTTACAAATGACATATAATAGCTATTTGACCCTCATGCCCCTTTAAGGGTGCTTTCCCATTTTTGATGCGTTTTTTGACGCGTTTTTTGTACAGGAAGGCACAGCAATTAATGCTGTACATTGTTGCACAAAAACACATAAAAAAGTGTCAAAAAACTCATCAAAAACACCGTGTGAAAGCACCCTAAGAATAATGATAAGTGCATATCTTTTTGGTTATAATATTTGTATTTATTTTTGTCTTTTTGGGATGATTGTTTTAATTACTTAACAATAAAAGTTATATTTTAAGTTAGGTATTTCTTTTTGCAGTGACCCATTCTAAAGTGGACAACCCAGAAATGTAAGTCTCATAATATATTCTTGTGAATAAGCCTGATACATTGCAGGGTTTGTACATGTCAGGTATGAGCTCGTAGCTCTTATTATGTCTTCTCCTGTACATACCTTAGGCTGTGCTAGAGAATCCATCTGATATATATTGAGTTCAGAAATGACCCACATTACTAGGTATATCATTTCAGAGATAACATTCTGGAACCAAAAGAACTGAAGCTTTATTGTGTTCATACAAAGAGGTAATTACTGAAACAGGCCATGTTTAGTACTGTGATTTGTTTCACCAGGAGTAAATGCTTAACTACTACTTCCAAACTTTGCACATGTACATGGAGGAAAAGGTATGTGTTTCTGCTAAAATTCCCACAACACCTACGGGAAATTCCAAAAATAGTACAATTCTAAAATACATTTTAGAACCACACAAAACTGTAACCTGCATGCAAGAGCGCCATCTAGTGCTATGACAGGATTATCTCACACAAGATTGCTCATTGCTCCTCTAATAAATAGTATTTTCATTCAACTGAAAATATATTAAAATATTGATGTACAATAATTATACTTGTCTGCTTAAGTCACGGAGTTTGATAAGGACTCTCAAAAGAACCATAGATCAAAACGTGTGTTGTGGTGGCACACATCTCTATACTTGGCTGTTATATTCTTATGTCCAGGTTAGCTACTACTCATTTGGCTTTATATATTTATGCTATATTTGTTACACTACTGTCCTATCTTGACTATTACTATGCTATGTATTACATTTATGCGCACACTGTGGTTAGTTAGGCGATTCTGCTATTATATGTGCTTCTGTTTTAGTATATGTGTTTCAAGCATGTTAAGTTTATGCCATTTTTTGGGTACATAAGTAGTGTAATACGATCAAATGTAATCTAGTGGAAATGTGTTAAGTAGATTACTAACAAGTAAGCACTGAAATATAGTATATGATCCCATGTTAAGAATCCCAAGCACAATCTACCCAAGTTGGGTTCAATGGACTCAATGTTCTTTCTTAGTTGTTCATACTGCTTATTTGTTCACTGTGCCTGAAAACAGAATTTTTGCCTGACCGCCAAGATTACCACAGCTGCAGCAGATGACAATGAGTTTGTAGAAAGCAATCTCTGCTTTTACAGGAATTCTACACTAATACCACATTTCCTGCATCTCTGAATATGCTTTATAAAAGCAATAATCTGGTGTCACCAAGATGGAGGAGGGATAGTAAGTTTGCTTCTACTTCACTTATTTACTACTTTCTTTCTCCTTTTCGACTTTTTTTTAACTCTTTGCCTTTGGTGTAGACAGAAAACTGGGACTGTGAAATTGTGAAAAAATGTTTAATAGAGATAAAATTAAAGGGAGCCTGTCAGCAGCCCTCAAAACTGTTGACAGGACTAGATAGAGAATGGAAAGAAGAACATAAACAAGTTTCAGGGCAGATCTGCTGACCACATTGCTCAGCCTGAGCTTGTTTGGAGAGGGGTGGTTAGTCTCTCTATAATGAAGTTCATTGGGCTTGGCAGTATGGCGCAGAGTATACTGTTCAGTCCTGTCAGATTGTGTATAGTAACCTGGTAAATATTCTGTATTCAGATATTTAGAACTGTTGATGATCTTGTGTAATTTGTTCTGCCTAGTCTTGTTCTGTGTATGTTGGTTAGTGTGTTTATTTCTGGAATTTCTGTGTATCTCAGGTAAAAGGGTGTTCCAGGAGTTAAGAAAGTTAGTTGGTCAGTCGGGGCATGATAAAAATAGAAGATAAGAATCATACTTACCTCCCAGATGCCCCTATTCAGTCCCTCAGCCGGTCCACCCTCTCCCCCAGCTATGGCAGTGAATGTTCTTCATTAATTTGACATCTGCAGCCAATCATAGGTACAATGTTACATGCATGTTCTGTATTTGATACATGCTCCATATTATTATTCCCTGCAATTGCCTTGTTAGCTATCATTTTGGGGTATCTAAGTATTGAAAGCCACTTTAAGGGACTTTCTTGGGCGACTGCTGAAGGTGAATATTAATACTTCTGTAGCCATATTAAATATCTGGATCCAGTCTGATGGCAATTTTGGGATCAGGAATGAAATCTTCCCTTTATGGCAGATTGGTTCTTGCCTTATGAGTTCAAAAGTCGGCATCAGTAGAGGAAACAAAGCTGAAAACTCCTTATCCCCATCCATGCATGAAGTTGATGGACAGATTTCTTTTTTAACTCTTCTAACTATGTATCTATGTAACTAAGTCCCTTTATATACTTAAGATCATGGTCATGCACTATGCTAGACTACTGCAAGTGCAAAGGAGTCAGAGGCAGCTTTTTAACCCCTTCCTGACGGACGGTCATAATAAGATTGCTCTACATTATTTTCTTCCTCGCCTTCTGAAAGCCATAACTTTTTTATTTTTCCGCCTACATAGACACATGGGGGCTTTTATTTTGCGGGACAAGATGCACTTTCTAGTGGTGTTATTCATATGACTATAGAATATACTAGGGAATGGCAAAAAAATTGTAAGTGGGGCAAAATGTGAAAAAAAGTACTTGTGCCATGTTTGCGGGAGGTTTGTTTTTACGGAGTTTATTCTTCGGTAAAAATGATGTGTTCTCTGTATTTTACAGGCTGATACGCATCCGGGAATACCAAAAATGCAGGGTTTCCGTTATGTTTTGGTACCGTAAAAAAATTCCAAACATTTTCTATTTTTGACATTTGCGCCGCAGTTTTGTGCGACCAATAACTTTTTTTATACAAACACCTACGGATGTCAGTGAGGGGGCATTTTTTCCATGCGGAAGTGTACTTTTTAATGCTAGCACTTTGAAATGGATGCGACTTTTTTGATCACTTTTATTCCAATTTTTATGCAACGTAAAATTACCAAAAAAACGCAATTTTGGCGTTTGGAAATTTTTTTTTTCTACGGTGTTCAGCGTACGGGGTAAATTATATTATAATTGTATAGATCGGACTTTTTCAGACGCGGCTGACTTTTTTATTATTTTATTGTTTTTATTTGTAAAATAGGGAAAGGGGGGTGATTTGAACTTTTAATGCTTTTTTTGTTTTTTGAACTTCAAAACTTTATTTATTTATTTTTTTTACTTTAACATTTAGTCTTCCTATGGTGCTTGACCACTAGGGGGCACGATCATTAATACAGCCTAATGCATTGCGTAAGCAATGCATTAGGCTTTACAAAGATGGCGTTTTCCCCACTTCCGGCCGCAAACAGGAACATGGCAGCGATCAGAGCCTTCACAAGGCTCTGTGCTTCCATGTTAGCCCGTCGGGACACAGCGATCTTATCGTGGCACCGCTTTTCAGTCATTCAGATGGCGTCTGAGGGGTTAAACAGCGCAAGCTGAAACCGCCGGGTGTTAGCTGCGATTAGCCGCTAGCACCTGGCGGCTATGAAATGGGGTCGCGATGCGATCCCATTTCAAAGCCGCTTACCACCGCTATGACGTACTCATACGTCATAGGTCGGTAAGGGATTAAATACCCAAGAAGGAACTGCCTCAAGAAGTAACAGGTTATTTCTTTTTTTTACATTGCTCCAATTTTTCGTCTGCATTGACACACTTATTCTTCACATAAAACAATCAAACGTCAATCATATTTGAATGCTGAATCTAGCACGTGAACAAACCCTTGGAGTACTTCCCTGGGCCCTCCTCTTACCTGTGAGTGACCCAGACTGGCAATCTACCCAACTGGACAGATTCCTGTTGGCTGCAAAATTCCGGGCCACTACCCCAGATCAGAGCAGCCACCAGGGGACTGGTGAATCCCCTGGTGGGCCTGAGTCCTAGAGCATGTTTTCAATTGTGTGCACATCTACGGTATACGCATACTGTTGAAAACTACAACGGGGTATGGAGCGCGGTGCCCCATTGACTAGTGCTATGGATGCCAGGAGCAGTACCTGCTTCAGGCAACGTGATGATGACCTATATACATCACCGCCAAAAAAGCCCAAAACCTATAAAAGGAGTTGTCTAAGGATTTTTTTTTAATGACCTATATACATACCTACTAGGGTGGCCCTATATACCTACCTACCTACTGGGAGGGTCTATATCTCTACCTACTGGGGAAACTATAACCCTACATACTGAAGGGCTTATACATACCTATCTACTTAATGAGGGGCCTATGTACCAACCTACCTACTAGGGGGCTATATACCTACCTACTGGGGTACCTATATACCTACCTACTGTGGGACCTAGATAGCTATCTAACTCATGGGGGGCCTATGTACCTACCTATTAAATTAGGATTCTATATACCTGCCTACCTATGGGAGGGTTTATATATCTACCTACTGTAGGGGCCCTATATACCTACCTACTAGGGGTACCTATATACCTACCCTCCTACTGGGGAGGCAATATACCATCCTACTGAGGGGGTCTATATACCTACTTACCTACTTAAGGGCCTGTATACTTACCTACCTACTTGTTGGTGGACTTTTCAACAAATCTACAGACTTTTCACAATCTACATTGTGTTCTCCTTATATACCTACCTATTTAATAATGGGCCTTTATATCAGCCTACTTATTGGAGGGGGGGGGGCTGTATACTTAACTACTGGAGGTCCTATATACCTACGTTTCTACTTAATGAGGGGACCTATATAACTACCTAATTACCTACCAATGTCCATGGGTACTTTTAATCTTAGGAGTACAAGGCAGTAATTTTTACCATTTGGGGTGCTATGGATGGGGAATTTGTTCAAAAGCGGGAGATGCTGGAGATGCTGGAAAAGTGAGGTATCTTACATGATTTTGTAGAAAATTCTGCAAAGATGAATTGCGGCCCGGAGAAGTTGAAGTGGCCAGAACATGGAAACAGAACAACTCTCCTCAGAGAAGATGTCTCCTGTGTGTCTCTGATGTCAATGGTTATTGTTTAAATCACCGCTGTATTCATGGTCATGTGGTAGTGACCTGACCATCGGTTATCCATGGTTGCCGGTGATCTGGCCACTATGTGGTCACTACATGGCGGTATTGTAGGTTATATTGGCAAATGTATTTTAGCAAATGTATATTGACAAGTGCATGCCTGCCCTGACCCTATGATTAGGAATTTCTCTGTGTTACTTTTACTTTATTGCTTGTGTTTACAGTGTTGTTTATTATAGAAAGTGGCGAGGTGCATGACAGAAAATTTGGAGGTGGATATTGTATGTGGGCTAGTGAGGGTTTTGTGTCAGGGCTGCTTTTTCGTCCCAGCTTGGACCTGGTGAGAGCTCTAGAGGTTTTCTGAATGTACCCTGAGCTGAGAAGAGTGGCGAGGAAGCATTCATTACTGAGAGATGTGAGTACTTAACAAGAAAGCCCCGCCTCTTGGGTACTTGCCAGAGTATCAGCTAGAACATTTGAAAGGGTTTTTCTCTGTCATACAGATAGTATGACCATGACCTTATTCACATCTATGATCCTGTCACCGTTCTTTGTCTAGTGCTGTGAGTAGTTTTGAGGGCTCAAACTGCCAAAAGTCTCCCTCTGAAGTGTACCTGAATGTTGGTTGTTTTTTATCTAATTAGGTACAAAATAACAAGCATTTAATGATTCGATTTTCTGTTACAGAGCACCAAATCTCCTGCTGTCCATGCCAAAAGTATATTGGCTCCTTTGCACTAGTAGTAGTCAGGCACAGTGCAGGTTCATAAATTTGTGACTGCTGGCAGCCACCATTAGGTTAAAGACAGATTTTATACACTTCCAGTTAATTCGTTGACTTATCATCAGTAGTAGGTTTTCCATAGCTGTTAAACATACCGACCATTGCTTTCACCACTACCAGAAAGGCACAACCCCATTAAAAAATAGATTTCCGAAGAATCAGATTGTCCTTTTATAATCATTATCAAAAATGGATATTTAAGTCATGAATCGTGAAAAAACCAACAAGAAAATTATTTGGCTTAGAAAAATATCATCATGTTAGTATTGGTCATTTACAGCAAAAAAGTAAAATAAATTAACCAAAAACTATAAACTGAAACAGAAATGACAACCTCTGACCAGATGCATCTCATCAAAAATTGCTCTACACAGCAGGTGTCAAACCTCAAGCCTCCTAAGACTTCCCCAATTAAACTATTACTCATTAACATGAGAACACAGTCTCATAAACACATAAGTGGAGACCTACAAAAATCTGGTGGTTATGAGTAATAACCACATAAGTATCTGCAGAGATACAACACAAATGGTCATGTTTCCTCATCTGTTTATGTCTCAGCTTTATACTGTTCATAGTTATAATTCCAGCATAAAAGACAGGAGTAAAGTTCTTGTACATTGGATTGATTAAGCCTACTATAGCATTAGAGGGGTATTCCGGTTCCATTTATTAGCTTTAAACATGTAGGCAAAGGTAAATAAAGGCTATTACCAAATAAATTGTTGTATATGATTTTGTTTCTCTTTAGAGTTAGGAGCAGATCTTATCTCCTGCTTTTGTACACAAGCTTCCCTAGTTACTGGCCACCTCTCTCTGTTTTAACAGGCTCCAACAGTGGACGGGATGGTTACATAGTACACTTGAAAAAAGACAAATGTCCATCAAGTTCAGCTAAGGGTATGAAACAAATGTTGATGAACGAAGGGGGATGGGGAGTTTTATAGACTTAGGGCATGTCCAAACGGTATGGTTTTTCAGCCGGTTCTGGGTTTTGAAAACCGGCTGAAAAACTTTTACACGGACCTTAATGGAAAATCCGTGCAGTAGTTCCCACTGCATGGATTTTCCGCCTGGCAGTTATTCAGACCGCCGGTGGTCCGAAAGACGTAGAACATGTTCATTCTCCCGTCCGGTTTTCGGACGGAATATGAACATGTCTATGGAAAGTGGGAGGGCTTTTCTCCGCTAATCGCGGAGAAAAGCCGTCCCCCGGAGGCCATGTGCACGGCATGAAAACAGGATAAACTGACCGGTATTTGTCCTGTGCCATGTAAACAGCCCCTTAGTTTCCCCTACTAACGAAGATTTTGAAACCCATTGTCACGGCGCGCGGCGCCGCAGCTCGCCGCGCACGGGGTCCGGCACGGGTGCTACGGCTGTCCGCAGCCGTGGTCCTTCTCCTCTTGCCCGGGAGACCCCGTACTTACCAGTCCCCGCTCCTGCCTCCAGCTCTGACAGCCGCCGCAAAGCATAATCCCTGTTAAGGCGGCGCGCGCGACGGCTGGTCGGATTTAAAGGGCCAGCGCGCCTTTAATTGGTTAATTGACGGCCGCTGGTCCTATATATGGTAGACGCTCCTAGCACTCTCTGCCAGTCTGTTGGTGTGTTTTGGAGCATTTAGAGTGTATAGAGTTCAGTCTTGTTTTCCCGTGTACCAGTCCGCCTGCTTACGTTCCTGACCTTGCCTGTTTGCCGCCTGCCCTGACCGTCTGCCCGTCTCTGAATACGAACCTCTGCCGCCTGCCCTGACCTTCTGCCTGTCCCCGACTACGCCTCCGGATTACGATTTTGCTCCACGCTGTACCCCGGCTGCCATCGCAAGCAAGTCACATCAGGGGTAACGACCTGGTAGCCTCACGCCGCAGCAAGTCCATCCCGCTTTGCGGCGGGCTCTGGTGAAAACCGGGGGCTACTTAGACTCCGTTCCCTGGCGTGTCTTAGCTAGCATCGCTTGCGTTGGCCCAGCGGATCCACTCCTCCGTTACAAGAAGAAGAAATCCAAGTGCCGCTACAATGTCTACTACCCGGTAAATTTAAAATGAAAATATTTTATTTAAACATCCAATATGATAAAAAAAATACAAAAATATATATACCCATGCATGGAAGAGCAAAAGATATGACCTGCGTCTGCAGAAGACTGACGCGTTTCGAAGCAGAAGCTTCTTAATCGTAGCTAACATAACAGATGACGTATGCTCATTAAATAACAGAGAACTCCGGTCACATGTGAAAAATAGACCTATCAGGACCAAAGCACGAAAAAATGTACAAAACACTCACGTAAAATCATGCAAAATGAACATACAAAAATACATTGAAAAAAGTGAAAAAAGAATCAATAGAAGTACCATGAATATCCTGTCTAATGTTTAACCCTTTAGGGATTCTCTTTGTCCAAGTCAAAAATCCAGCGGGACTCCCGACTTAGAAGCTTACGGGCAGATCACCGCCCCGGGGAGAGTGTATCACTTTTTTTAATGCCCAAAAAAAGAAAAACTAAATAACATCCCCTCCATGCTTTTCCAAAAAATGTTTGGAGACCCATGGAGATTTCTATTGATATTATTGGTTTTGTTAGAATCAGAAAGATGTCTCCTAATACGGACTTTCAAAGGGCAAGAAGTGCAACCTACATATTGTAACATACATTGAGTGCAGCTTACTAAGTAGACTACAAACTTGCTGTTACAATTAATAAAAACCCATTAATTTGGTAACTTTTATTGGGAAAAAGGAAGTGAATTGATTGGAACTGCACAAAGCGGCATGCAGTGCATTTCTTATGTCCGCACTGTAAAAGCCCGTTTTTATGTAGCCAAGAACTCTGTGAGGTGGGCACTGAACTAAAATAACTCGGAGAGAGGAAGAGCCTTTTCGAAAGGGCCCTGTCGGGAAAGGTAAATTTAATGTTGACTAAAATACCCCTTTTGGAATATCTCGTAGACGTGGGGCCCTTGGGCAGATGTTTTTAATAAGGGAAAAACCCAATTTGTTTGAAACTGTTTTGCTAAAACGAAAGTGCTGAAAATGATGAAATTATTGGGGGGCGCTCTAAAATGTCCAAGTAGCCTTTGCCTGTTTTAAAAAAAAGGGGGCTATTCCTATTGGGGATAAAATTTGGCATGACTCCCGCAAAGTCTCTGTCTCTAAACCTCCCCTTCACGTAACCGTGGCTAGTTTCCTTCTAAACATGAGTCAAATAACGGGTTTGGGTCTGTACAATTTCTACGGAGTCTAATAAATTTCCCCCATAAGGGATATTTTTTGCTACTTCCCCGGATGACATGAAGTGGCCTTTAAGGTGGTTTTCCCTTTGCTAATGTTTTTTCTGTAGGGACAAACGGACACCCCTTTTAACCACTGATGCCTTTCAAATGAATCCAAAAAAAAATTTCTTCTGGCCCAGAAAGAGAGGAGAAATGTAGGTTGCAAAAAATTATGATAAATGAAACCCAAAAATGAGGGGAAAGTGCAGGGTCCCCCCCCCAGCCCAGGACAGGTGTTTTAATAAGCCCCATCCACCTGATCTGGGGGAGAAACGGAATTGGCGGCACTAAAGAGAAATTTTCCCTTTCCCATATAGCCAGGAAAATATTTGCAAGAGGGAAAAGGGAAGGGGGGGGGTTGGGGGGGGGAAAAAAAAAAAAAAAAAAAAAAAAAAAAAAAAAATATACTAGGGAAATTTGGGGATGAAAAATTGCTATGCGATAATAGGGAAAACCCATGTAAAAAATTTTTAGGGCTAGATCGTGCGGAAAAACTAGGATATAAACCCCCCAAATCGCTTTAAAAAAAATCTGAAAGAAAACCTCCCATACAAACCCCTCGGAAACTCTAAACAAATTTTTTGTATCCCTTTGGGTGTATCCCCGGGAAAGCTATCACCAAGCGGCTGTAAATTGGGGATCTAACCCACTGAAATTTAAACTTTCGTTGGGAGACCCCAAAGGGGCCGGACACAAAAGGGCGGGGAAAGGGGGGGGAAAAAAACCCCCCCCTTTTTCACTTTTGGGGAAAGAATGGAAAATTGCCTTTTTAGGTTTTATTTTATTTAAAAATTCTATCAGCTAAAAATTTTTTGGAAAAAATACCCAAGGATGCACCCTCACAAAGGTTTTTTGTAGAAGGATTTTTTCATTTAGGTGTGGGGTCTTGGTTTTCAGGGACTGTTAAAGTTTCAAGTCTTGTAAGACTTTTTAGGGTTTTCCCTCCTAAAATAACCTTTATTCAAAAACCACCCCGCCCCTCCCCTTATCCGCCAAAAACGGAAAAATAATATCCTGATTATTCATGAGTTTTTTGAAGGGCCCCAAACCTTTTCCAAAAGAGTTTTTGTGGGTTTTTTTAAAGATTTCCTAAGAGCTTATCAAATGCGTGGGGATTAAATCCCTTTCTTTTCGTTCTTAAAAATGGGTTAAAATTTATGGGGCCTTGAATGTTTTGGGTTTTAAAAAATTTTGGGTTGCCAAAAAAAACCTCATTCCGGGACGGCCACTGGGGTCTCCCCCCAAATTACAATTGGGCCTTTTAAAAATTCCGTAATGTGCTGACTTACATAGGTCTTGAAATGAGACATTGGGGCCCCGACTAGTTTGGGAAAAACTCCCTACCTAAAATTCAATGTCCCCCTTTGGTTTGAGTTTGACTGCTGGTTTTTTTGAAAAATAAATTCCCCAATCGTAATGCCCTTGCGAATTTATTGATATCCAAAAATGGTAATCATAAAAAATTGGGAAATTCCTCCCCGTTACAGTACAGACTGGCCCAGGGAATTCCGCAGGGGTCCCTTTCCCTTGCCCGTTCGGGGGAACTTCCTCGGCCGTCGCCCAGCGACCCCGGGTATCGACCCAGCTAGGGCCATGATCAAACCTGGCGCCCCCGTCTCCCTCCACCGGCTGCCGCCTTGCCCCTTTAAACCCTTTGCTCTGGCATCCATTGCCCCTTAACCTTTCGGTTTCGGGACCCTCTTGATCGCCACTCCCCTCTCGCAAAGATGGAGACCCCAAAGAAAGTCCCGGGGGGATTCATCGGGCCCAGTCCCTCCTTTCCACCTCGATTTTGATGGGGGGGGGAAATTTCCCCTTTCAGAGCGGCCAAGGTAGTTTTCCCATAACGGGCCTTTGTGGGGAAAACCCTTTTGGCTTTGGGCTACGCCATTGGGGATCGGGGGGTTCCTCTGAAAGTTTACCCCCAAAACCTTTTCCCGGGGGTTCCGCACAGTCTTTGGGGAAAACCGGGCCGAAATTTTTTGGCTCCCGGGGGCCACTGCCCCAGGGCTTCGTCAAGGTGAAACCACAGTCGGTCAGTTTTCCCTGTGCATTTTTCGCCCCCTTTTTCACTTGGGAGCTGGAGGGAAACAACAAAGCTTTGGGTTTGGCAAACCATTTTTGGAAAGGGCCCCTCGGGGCCCAAAATCAAGGCCCCGAGCCGCCGTTGGGATTACCGGGGCTGTTTTGGGGGACCTAACCCAAATTTGGCCACCGAGGGGAAATATTCGCTTCGCCAAAGGGCAACAAAGAGCAAAACCCGCCTAAAAAGGGGAAAAAGGGTCCGTCCACGCCTTTTCCCCTGGGTCCCCGTTCCAGGGGCCCAACCTCTTTCTCCCCCGAGGGCCCGTTGAAGGGGAACCTTTTGCAGGTCGAGGGGCCCACCTGTCCCAGGGGAACTTTCGGGGCGTGTTGAAGGGGTTGGGGTTTCTATTGTGGGGGTTTTCGGGCCCATTTCTTTGGGGGGACTGCCCCGGTGCCCCCGGGGAAAACTTCCGCCCCTTTGGGGCTCGAAGGAGGGGGGCCAAACCCTGGGTGTCAAAACGGCCTCCCCCTTGTTTTGACCAAAGGCCCGTATACATTGGGGTTTTCCCCCGGACAGACCTTTAAAGGCCACGCCTTTTTTTGTTTTTGGTTCGGCGGAAAAAATTTTCTTTAAGAACAAACTTGGGAACCGGGTTTTTCGTTCCCCATATTTCCGTTGCAAAAACCCCCATATTTTGTGTTTTCGGTCAGTGGCGAATGCCTTAAAGGGAAACGCCACCCTTTTTCCGTACGGCCCCCTCTTCCGCAGGGGGGGGCCCCCTTTCCCAAAAGGGAAAACGTTGCCACTTTTTAGCCCTCCCCTCGGCCCTCCTCTGAAACCCTTTCGGGGCCCCTCCCGGGGGGGGGGGGGGGCTGAAAGGCCAAACCCCGACCTTTGGATTGGAGCCAGGGGGAAAGGTATGCGTTTGGGGCCAAAGGGTGCCCACCCGTTGCCTGTCTGAAACCCGCAACCGCTCTCCCGGTCGTTTTCCCCTAAAAGTCTGCCCGGGCCTCCCCCAGATCTACCCTATCCCCATATTGGGCCCTTTTGCGGATGTTTTTTGGGAGAGGCGGGCCCGAAACGCTCCCCCCTCCCCGGCCCTTTAAGGGGATGCCCCCATTGCCCTGCAACCTGGCTGTACTCCCCCCAAGCCGGGTTTTTTTCCGCTCTCCGCCCCAGAGAAAAGGGCGTGTCTGAGTCCCATCAAGGAGAACCTCCCGGGGGTTTTTTACCCGTAAGTCCTCGTCCCCCGGCAGGACCCGGCTTTTTTTTTTCGTGAAAAAAATGAGGGGTCCTCTCCACCCCTGCATCGCAAATCGGGGTTTAAATAAAAAAAACCCCATAAAAAACCCGTTTCCCCCTTCTGCCCTTGTTTTCCCGGAACCCCTTTGGGACCGCCTGGTGGCGTAAAAATTTTTCTCCAAGCGGGATCTTCCCCGGTGCTTTAAAATTTTTTGATCCGTATTAAAAAAGGCAAATAGTGGAAAACAGGGGTTTAAAAACGCGGGATGGCCACTTCGAGTATCTGATTATCCCAAATTGGGCCCTTCTGGCAACGCCCCTGCTGTTTTCCCAAAAAACTTTGCCCAATGAATCTCCCGGGCCCTACTCTACAGCTGGGGTTTTTTTGGTTTTACTTGGACGATTCCTTTACCCTTTTCCCCGGGATTTTTTCTTTAATTTCTTTCACCCCACGTCCGCCGGGTCCCTCGGGCGACTCTGAAACCCATCAGTTTTTTTTCCCCAACCCAAGAGAAGTGCCCTTTCCCGGAACCCCACCAAGTTGCCCTTTTTGGGGTACATCGTCTCTGAAAAAGGGCCTCCGGAAGGGTTCCCTAAAAACTCCCCGGGCAGTTTTTGCTTTTTGGCCAAAAACCGGGGGGCCTTTGGGCCCATTCAACGTTTCCCCTAGGATTTTGCCATTTTTATTAGAAAATTTTTATCCCACATTTCCCCTACGTTTGTGGTCCTCTGGGGTTTCAAACCCCAAAAGAAGAACGCCTTTTTTTTTTCCCAAGTCCGGGCCCCCCGGGGAAGTTTCAAGAACCCTTCAAGCCTCTAAAAATTTTCCTTTTCCGTTTTCCGGTTCTGGTCTCCCGGGACCCGAAACCCCCCCCCTTCTTTCTGGAAATTGGATGTTTCCCTGGGTGGGTCCCGGGTTTGCTGTCCCCCTTTTGCAGAATCCTCCTGGGGTTAATGAAATACGTGGGGAATTTTCTCCAAAACTTTCTCCCCGGCCGGGGAAAAATTTATCCCATAGGGGATCCAAATTTACGGGCCCATAAACGGTTTCTGGGAAGAGTTCGTCACCTTCCTGGAGGGGCCCACCACCCTTTCGGGTTATTTTCACTGCCCATAAAAAAACCCCCTATATCTTCAGTCGGCTCAACGCCTGAATCCCCGCGGCTAGAGGGGCGTTTTTCTTCGCCCATTTTTTACTTTCCCGCTACCCTTGCGGCCAGCCGGGAAGAAGTTTTAAAGGGTGAAGCCCTATTCTCGTGCCTCTGATACGGTGGTTTTTTTTGGAAACTTTTTCCCTCCCATTGCACTTTTTCCCCTCCTGAACGCCCCGTCACGGGGTGTCCCCCTGGATCTTTAACCCTTGCCCCCCGGAAAAGGGAAAACGAAAGTTTCGCCCTCTTTTTGGGGCCCAGAATCCCCAAAGTGGGGAATTTTTTCCCGAACAGCTTGGGGGGATCCAGGAAACCAAAAAGCCCCTTCGCTTTTTTCCCCCTACTAATTTGGGGGTCCCACTCTTGCGAAAAACCAGGGGGCTTTGTGCTGGCCTGCTCCTCCTGTGCCCCAAATTTTAAAGGTTCCCCCTGGGCCCCAAGCCCGCGGGCCTTTTTCCCGCCTCTTTTCCCTTTCCGGGAAAAAAACCCCGGAACCCCTGTCGCCATTTGGGCTTTGTCACAATTTTTACCAAAATTCATCTGGAAAACCCCGGTCCCTAAAGGGGGGGTGAACCCCAAACGTTTTCGAAAAAGGGGCCCCCTTTATCCCCCTCCTGGGTTTATCCTCTGTCCCCCAGGGGGCCCAAAATTTTTTCCTCATATTTTCCACTTTTTACGGTCTCCCAAAGGGATATTTTTCTTTTGACAGGGGAGTCCAGTTTTTCGCTAAAATTTTGGGGGGGCCCCGTGCGGTCAGTTGGGAGATTCAGTTGGATTTTTCATCTGTCCCAAAACCCCCCTCAAATAACGGGCAGGTAAACGGGTTTAAAAAAGGGGTTGGGGCCCCCTACTTGCGGGACTTTTTTGTCCGCTCGTCAGGATTTAAATTTGGGCCGGGTTTTTTCTTTTCCTGGGGGAGGTTTTTTTATATCTCTTTAGAGTTGAATCCGCTGGGGGGGGCCCCCCCCCCTTTTTTTTTTGTCTTTGGGGTTTTCATCCCACCCCAAACCCCTCCCTCTAGCTCTCTCCTTGTCCCTTTTCCCGCCGGGGGATTTTCCCAAAATAAAGGGGCACAAAGGGTCTTTTGGCAACCCCACGGTCAAAGGCCCCGTACGAAACGTTGCCCGCACCAAGGTCAAAGGGTGAAGGTACCGGGGGGGAGGGGGGGGCCCGTCCCTATTTACCAAGGGAATAGGGTTTTTGGGTTTTCCCCAAAGTCGGGCCGTTTTAAGGGGCCCCCTTTTTAAGTTGGGGCCCCAAATAAACCCGGGTCCTTTTGGGTGCTCCAGCGTCTGAACCCGGTCTTTCCTATAAGCTTCGCCTTTCCCCCGAAAATTTAGGGAAACCCCAAACGCGTTTTACGGTCCCTCCCCAAGCCCGTGGTTTGAACCGCTTTCTCCCGCAGACCTTTTCTCGCTTCTCCTGTTGCCAGCACAATAAAAATCTTTTAGGTCAAGGGGGTGCTGGCGGGGAAGAAGTGGGGGGAAGCGGTTCTACCTTATCGACGGAAGGGGGTTCGGTCCCCGGGAGTGTTCATGGGAACCCGGACCAATCCCGTCCCCCGATCTCCTCGCTAAATTTAAAAAAAGGGGGGGGAGACTAAGGGGGGGGGGGGGGGGGACGTTCACGGCGCGTGGCGCCGCAGTTCTTTCCGCGCCGTCCCCCCTGTGCTCACGGGGTCCCGGGACGGGTTTTACGGCTGTTTCCGCAGCCCTGGTCCTTCTCCCTTGCCCAAGGAGACCCCGTACTTTTCCAAATCCCCCTCTCCTGCCTCGCCTCTGACCCGCCGCCGGGCGATAATCCCTGGGTTAAGGGGCCGCGCGCGACGGCTGGTTTCCCGGGTTTAAAGGGCCCGCGCCTTTAAATTTGGTTAATTGACGGGCCCCTTTTGGTTTTTATTTTTATGGTAAGGACGCCCCCAGCACTCCTGCCCCCTTTTGTTGGTGTGTTTTGGAGCGTTTAGAGTGTAATTTGGGGTTCAAATCTTGTTTTTCCCGTGTACCAGTCCCCTGCTTCGTTCCTGACCCCTTTCCCGTTTGGGCCGCCTCCCTGAGGGCTGCCCGTTTTCGGACTTCGAACCCCCTGCCGCCTGCCCTTGGGCCCTTTTGCCTGTCCCCGACTAAGCCCCCGGGTTACGATTTTGCTCCCAGCTGTACCCCGGCTGCCATCGCAGCAAGTCACATCAGGGGTAACGACCTGGTAGCCTCGCGCCGCAGCAAGTCCATCCCGCTTTGCGGCGGGCTCTGGTGAAAACCGGGGGCTACTTAGACTCCGTTCCCTGGCGTGGCTTAGCTATCATCGCTTGCGTTGGCCCAGCGGAACCACTCCTCCGTTACAACCATAAGGCAAGAACAAATCTACCCTATAGAAAGATTTCATTTCTGATCCCAAAGTTTTCATCAGGCTGGATCCTGATGTTTTATATGGTTACATAAGTATTATTATTATAATTATTTAGTAGTAAGTGGTTATCTAAACTTTTCTTAAAACCCTCAACTGTTCCTGCTGTGACCCGCTCCTCAGGTAGGCTATTTCACAGTTCTCATGATAAAGAAGGTGGCATCACTCCTTTCTGTCTTGAAAAGACAAGTGGTTGTTTACATTATTAACTGACAAGCTTTAATCCTCTAGAGCTCTGTATCCTTGTGCACTGCTATTTATAAACCTCCTGTACTTATGTCACTGATTAGGATCAGATAGAAAAAACAGAGCTGATAAGCAAATCAAAAAGAACCACCAACAGGCTAACCAGGAAGTGTGAGCCTGAAGCTGGCTGTGGTTCTATAAAACAGAACGGACAGACATCTTAAAAATATTAAAGGCTCATGTACCCTGTTGCAGAGGAAGTAAGTCGCATGTTTCTGCCACTAAGTGATTTAAAGCAATAAATCAGTAGGACATGTGCCACCGAGTACTTTGTACTGGTAGTCCTAGGATAACTGCTGTGCAGTTTTATATGGGCTGGCTTTTCTGGAAAGGCTATAGCGTTGAGTGGAAGGTCATTCCCTAATTCCAGGACAGCTTTTAGCAGGTCTCTAAAGGCCTTAAAAGCCTGACACACCAGGTGTTTAAGGGGTGTGGTCGACTACCTGGAATTGGGAGAGCTGGAGGGGTGACTGAACTAGGGGAGTCTGGCGAGGACTCTGGTTTGGTGTTTTTGTGTGGATAAATGTAATGTCCCGGTACTGCTCGTCCCTTTCCCTTAAATAGTCCTTGCAGGCCATAGTAAATAATGGACATTTACATACGAGATATCTCCCCATCTCTTTCTCCATTTTATAAAAGCCGACACACATATATATGGAGTTTGCAATCCATTGCCATCTTGTGGATGCTTTAGAAAACTACATTTCCCATAGATCCCTGTTTTTGTCGAGTCATTATGAATGTGTCTTAAATGTACAGCAATGTCCGTTATAATCAGGTGACCTCCAGAACTAGGCTCTCCTGTTTGGGCCTGGAGGAGAAGTTCAGTTACAACCGTTGGTTTGGTGCAGCAGAGTGTGCTCTTAGCACAGGGGCTGAATACAACTCAGTGCGGTAGCTGTAAAATATACCATTTCCTCCAGCATTACCAAGAGAAGTCTTAGCCTCTTATGCTGTACTACTGAATACCTCTTTTCCTACAATCAAGTACTTTCGCAGAGAGCATTTTCCTATGAATCCCCAGCCTGCAACTACCAAATACTACAGACCTGTTCATCCATACGCCTGAGATCAATACACAGTTCTCAAGTAAGTCTGTGGGACACGAATTTAAGAAAGAGCCCATAGCTGGACTGTTGAAACTTGAGGGTCTCCCGTCACAGTCCCTGCATCTGTATTTATGTGTACCCAGTCGTTGAAGCACAGCCCCCTGATGGCCCCTATATAGTAAACTACCCAAGTACCTAGAAGTTAGCAAACAGAGATTGTTATCTAACTACTCCATCACCTGATTACTTGGATATCTCAAGCACCACTGTATTGTTTGTGAAGTTCACTATTATCATCATCATAACTGTACATCTGTATTACCTCGTCCTGCTAAGTAAAGGAGCAACAACTATCCTGAAGCTTGGTTGTCTGTCATCATTGTCAGGTGCCACGTGGGGGCGGTAGTTGGGGACATTCGAAGATTTCTCTGGACATCCGGGACCAGGGTCATCCTACCGGCCATACTGTGTTTCCTACCCGTATTATATATATATATTTATATATATATATATATATATATATATATATTTATATATATATATATATATATATATATATATATATATATATATATACATATGTATATATACCTGAACCTAACACCATCGGTATCCCGGTTGTTACATAAGTACAGACCATTGGTAAAATTGAAATTACGATTTTAGTTAGTGGTCCGACGGCCGAGGGTTTTTGTTTATATTTTTTTACTGTTATATACTGGTTGAATAAAGCTGGATGAGGCCAGTTTAAAGAGAAGCCTGGTGGCAGAGTGTTGGTGTGCCAGTCCACTTTCCAAAGTGGAAATTCGTGAGCTGAGAGACCCCCGGGACGGTCCAAGATGGCATTCAAGTGCAAGTGAGGCACCACAGACCCATTTATATGTTCTGTAAGAATTCCTAAAGAGAATCTCATAAGAACTAGTGAGGACAAAGTGCAGAAGAGTTGCCCTTTTGGATTAAATTACTTCACTTTTGATAGCTACTCTGGAAAATAACAACTGTAATATAATAAGTGGTTATACAGTAGGTAACACCTCAAAAACAAGTCAAAGTATTCATCCATGGCAGTGCACAGCATGAATAATACCACCTCGCATAAAGTGCACATAAATATGCCATATATGAGGACATTATTCCCCCTAGAAGCATTGCTCTCTACATACAGTGTCCAATCTAGCATGCCATGATTTTTTGTCTTTCGCATTCTGTAACAAATCGAAGGCATATGGAGATACGTAAGGCCCCCATTCACTGGGAAGATGAATAAAGCTATATAAAGCCATGTGGATGAGTTCTAATAATGGCCCTCTGAAAAAGTAGCCTGCAAACCCATTCAAGAGTGAATTATAGATGGTGCACTAGGAGTCGGTGCTGTTGTCTCTACATTACAGGTTGAAATACTACAGTAGTTCAATAACGTAAAAAATGGTCTTGGGTGGGTAACAGTCCTGAGGCGCCAGAGATGAAAGTCCCATAAAGGTCAGCCCTTTAGAATTTAAGATCAGTAGTAAATGGGACTCAACTTTTTATGTTTAATAATTATACATGTAAATGTTGTCCACAAGGTGGATATTCATTTTAAAGGCTCTTTGTGAGGTCAAGGTTTGGTTTCTGTGCAGGTCACTCAGGTTCTTCCACACCAACCATTGGTAAACTGTTTTTTTAAAGACTTTGCTTTGCTTATGGGTGAACTTTTGGGAAAAGTCCAAACATGGCGGTTTTATTGCAGAAAATTTTTTACATTTTATATCTTCAAAAAGGGGTGAGGGGAAGGGACGGGAAAGTTTAAAATTTGTACAGATTTTATCTGGATTTCCCTACTGCGTAACAAATACATAAAATACTCACCAATCCTGTGGTCCTTCCGGGGTTTGGGGGGTCTTTTGGGTTTTGGGTATTTTTAAAATTTTTCCGGTTTTTCCCAGCCAACAACTTTGCGGGTTAGTTGTCAAACAAAACAATCACCTGCCAGAAGGGACCAAAAAATGATTCCCCACAGAACATGGGGAGCCCAAAAAAACGGGAAAAAACTGGTATGGTGAGTATTCTTTTTCTGTATTTTGAATAGTTTTCTGCGCCTTGGTTTTTTCGGAAAATTTCCAAAAGGTTTTTTTTTTAAATTTTTTTTTTTTTTTTATAACAAATATTTTTTGGGGTTTTCAATAGAAACATTACAGGGAGGTAAACAAAAAAGGTTTAATATATTTCCATCCATCAGGAAAAAGTTTTTTTTGTTTTTTAGAAGAAAAAGTATTTTCGTCATGCTTTCTAGAAGAAAAGCACCCAAGTTAGTCAAGTAGCAGTAGGATGGAAATTTAAATTCATAAAAAAAACTTTTAATTTTAAATTTTAAAAAAATTGTTTGATATAACAGAAAAAAACCCTTTTTTTTTAAACATTAAAAAAACACACCCTTTTTAATTTTGGGGGGTGTGTGTTTTGAAATCTTTCCCCTCCCCCGATTCCCCGAGTGCTGTCCCTGAAAAAAAAAGGTTTTTCCTGTTTTCCCCCCCTCCCCCGCTGAAACATTCATTTTTTTAATCTCCCTTGGGGACCACAAATTTCCCCCCTTTAAAGTACCATTTCCTTTTATATGGAATGGTTGAATGGGGGTTTTAAATTCCCATCTGGGTAGTGCGCTTCTATAAAGGGTTCCCCCAAACCCCCTAAAAAAACCCTTTCTGTGCGGGTTTTTTGCATTTTCTATTTTTTCCAAATTTTATGGGAAATTAAAAAGATAAATTTTAAATCTGGCCCTTCTATCAGGGAAAAATTGGGGGTAGAAAAAGTCTTTATCCATAAGGTCAGAAGACATCTTTTAGAACCCCAGGATGGTATAGGGGACGGGTGCCGGCTTTCCCTGGCTCCCCCGGGAAAGTCCCCCAAACCCTTTTTCCCTCGGGGGCCCTTTAGGACAACGGAATACCGGGTAGTTTTGGGGTGTTGATCCAACTCCACATTGAAGTGAACAAAAAACATAGGTTACAAAGCTGCCCCAAAATTTTGCGTTAGGGTTTTTTCCCCCCTTTCCCCTCCCAAAAAGGGCCCGCCCTTGTGGGCCCTTTGCATTTGGGGCAGTGTTGCAATCTTTTTGGGGAAAATTTCGTTTGTGATGGGAAAATTTTAAAGCCATAGATTGCATTATGTGAAATTTTTTTAATTGGGTTTCCCCCAGTTCGCGCAAAACCCTTGCTTATTAACTGTCCCAGTCCTCGGTGGTTTTTACCCGGCAGATCTCTTTTTTCAGAGTAGGGCCCAAAAGGGGAAAAAGTGTTGACTCCGTTTGGTTTAGAAAACCACCCTCTCATGATATCAAAAAGGGAACCGGGTTAGGCGACTTTGGGGGGTTTGTGTGAGTCTATAAAGTATCAAAAGGGGTTGGCGGGTTTTCCCTTGATACATCTCTCAATTTTGGAAGTGAAAAATTTGGGGGAAAGTTGGTATGGGAAACCCAATTGTGCGGGGGGGGAGGGGAAAATTTTTAGTTCCCCTTTTCCCCTGAGGTGAAGCCATTCTTTTTTTCTTTTCTTTGCATGATCTGCCCTGCTTTCCCAAGGGCCCCTCTCCCTAATTTTGAAAAACTTTGGGGTTTCGATTCCCCCTGGGGAAAATCGGGGATCGTCCAAAATATAGGTTTCCCCTTAGGTTCTTGGGGGAAAAACCCCCCGGGTTTTTCAGGAACTCCTTCCAGACTAAATCGTGCCCCGGGGGGGAACCCTTTGAGGTTTTTTAAATGGTGGGGGTTTGTTTGGAAAAATTTTTGGTGTGTAGGGGGGCTTTTGGGGGATGAAAACGGGGCATAAGTTACTTCTCTATCACCCAATTGGAGTATGATTTGAGCCCCCCGTCCTTTTCCACCCCTTTGGCATGTAGGCAAGCAAAAATTGTATCCCTGACTTTTGGGGAAGCCCGGACCCACCTTTGATGGGGGGAAAAATTTGGTTTTTTTGGGGCTTTGCGTGGTTTCTTCCCTGCCCAAATGAATTTGGTAAATTTATTGATTTTAATTTTTTTAATGTCTGAATGTTTCAGGAGGAAAAAAGGGGTTAAGGGGGGGTAAAAGCAGTTGGGAAAAACGGGAATCTTTTTTTTTGGGGGGCCTTTTCCCTGTCATAGTAGGGGGAGAGAGTTCCACCCGGGGGTTGATTAAAGATTTTATTAATAATGGGGGAAAAGTTTAGTCTAAAAAAATAGTTTTGGGGGGTCTTGCCTATGTTTATACATAAAAAAAAAACTTTGGGATTTTTGGGTTTCCCACATTTTTTGTTAAAAAAAATTTTTAAAGCTGCCCACGATTTTTCAACTTTTGATCTCAGGCGGGCATTTTCCTATGTATTTTACCTCTCAATAGAGCCAAAACCCCGGCCTCTAAAGGGTAACGGGCCTCTGTTATCCAGAAGAAAAAAAAAAAAAAAAAAGCCCAAAAAAACCTGCAGGCTGCACTTTTATGACACCCTGTAAAAAGTGGGCGTAGTCCAAAAAACCCCAAAATGGAGGCCCCCTTTTCCCTCCCCAAAATAGTTTAAAAAGTAATTTTTAAAAAAAAATTACAAGGGGTATGGTTCTCCCCAAAAAAAACCCCTTTTGAAAAAAAATTTGAAAAACCTGGGTAAAAATGGAGGGTTGGGCCCAATTTTTATTTTTATAAAATATATATTTTATATAAAAATATATAAAATATATTATATATATATAATATATATAAAACGCACACCATCCCAGCGGCCCCAGGACTGAAAAAAGGGAAATTCCCATTAAAGGGAAAACCCCTAAAGAAGTTTTTTTGCTATTTATCATACATGAAAAAATTTTGAGTTTCTTTTCACTTATTTTGATAAAAAAATTTTAACCCTCCCCACGATTTTAAAACGTGATCTCAGGTCGGGCCAGTCCTATGCTTTCTTTACCTTAAAATGAGCCAAACCCGGGCCTCTCACGGGGTTTAAAACCGCCCTCCGTTATCCGAGAGGAAAAAAAAAAAAAAAAAACCCCAAAACTGGGGCCCTGCTTTTTTTATGACAGCCTGTAAAAAAAAGGGGGGGGAGGCCCCCTTTTTCCTCCCCCAAAATATAGATTAAAAGAATTTTCCCCCTTTTTCCCAAAAATTATGGTTCTCAAAAAAAAAAAATTTCTAAAAAGTTTATTCCTGGGGTAGGTAATATGCCCCGGGGTGTGTCAATATCCGGGCCCCGGGGACAGTTCCAATCCGGGATTGTTGGTTTGGAAACCCCTGATTTGGGAAGTTCGCTTTTGGGAAAGGGGTTTCCCCTTTTTTAACCGGGGAGGTTACCAAATCCTTGGGGTGTGAAAAAAACTTGGGTTAGGTGGGTCAGGGGGTTTTGGACTTTAAACAAGTTTTGATCATCCGAAAAAAACCCGCGGTCTTGATCTCCTCGGTGCCAATTTAACCCCTGAGAAGGGGTTTTCCGAACCCTTTCCGGGGAGTCTCGCCAGGGGTTTTTAAGGGCCAGATAAAAAGGGGGGAAAAAAACCCTGCCTCTTTCCCCTTTGAAAACCCAAAATTTGGGGGCGGGGAATGAAGCCCGGTGTATAAAACCCTTGGCTGTGGGTTAGGGAAAAGATGGGGGGAGAAAAAATCCCAAAAAAGGCCCCCCCAAATGCCAACCGCATCTAGGACCTTTCCCAAAACCACTCCCAATTTGAACATTGTCGAAGGCCTTTTTTGCATCCCCGGGCCCCCTTAAAACTAAAAGGGGGGTTCTCCCGGGGGTGGGTCTTAAACCCGATCTCTTCCATTACGGGAATCCTTTTTTGACCCCTTTCCCACAGATGATCCCTCCCTTTATAAAAGCCCTTTTGAGAAGGGGCCAAAAAGGGGAGGCCCCCAAAATTTGCAAATCGATCGCCTTTTTTTTGACCAAAAATTTTCTGGTCCTTTTTTATAAGTGATTTTGGCCTAAAATGGGCCCGGGGTAAGGGGGGTTTTTTCACCCTTTTTCGGGTTTGAAAATTTGGGGGGAAGGGGTTTTGGTCGAAACAGCCTGTTTTAGCACCCCGGTTTTTAGTATTGCGTAAGGACCCGGGGGGGACCTTTGTCTATCAGGAAATTTTATATACTTCCCCCCAAAAACTGTTTGGGCCCCCGGGGCTTTGCCAGGCTTTTTGTCTTAAAAGCATTCCGGAAAATTTTTTGTTTTGGAAAGTTGAGTACAGGTTCCCTTTGCGAGTCTGGGCAGGCGAGGAAGTTTAATGAGTTTAGGAAAACAATTGCCTCCCCCATTTAAGTCATATTGGTGGCGGGGGTTAAAAATGACCTGTACAAATGTCTAAATGTGTCATTAATTTTTGTGGGTCTGTGGTGATTTCCCCTTTATCCCTACACATCGCCGGGAAGTGGGAGGGCCTATTTGGGATTCCCTTGGGGCAGCCCGGGAAAAAGGGCTCTCCCTAATTTGTTTTCCCTACCCCAAAAAGGGTGGTTGGGAAAATGGGGAGCGATGGATGGGCCTCCCTACGTTTTTGCCCGTTTTTCAAATTCTCTCTTGGCCCCTTTTTCCCCTTTTACCCCATTTTTTCCCTTGTGCCAACTGCTGGAAAATCCTTTTTTACACGGGGGCCCGACACTCCCCCCGAGGCCCAATTGTAGGAAATTTTCGAAAATTTCGTTATGGAGGGGGTTTTAGCGCAATTAAAAATTTCCTCAACACTGCTTTGAAAGTTGCCCAATATAGGGAAGGGTCGAGCGATGCACCTCATTTTGGTGTCGATTTTCCATCCCCACCCTTTAATCATTTTCCCTTTTTAAAAAAATCAGACTTGGTAGTTAAGGAGGGGGAAATTCCATATGAAGTCTGTAACCCCTGGAGATTGTTCTGTATGTCTAACACAATGGGGCATGATTTTGGGGATAGGGAGATCAAAAATCTGGCGTATTTTCCCCCCAAGGGTTTCTTAAAATGGGCCGATACTAGAAAAAATCCAGCCTGGCCCAAAGAATTTATGCCCGGGGAGTTGTAAAGTGTATTCCCTACCAATCAGGGTTTCTTTTCCCCCCCAGCAGTCAATTTAAGTGTGTTGTTTTCCAAAAATGAAAAGTTTCCTTGTTTTTCCCTTTTTTGGGGGAATTTTAAGGGTTTTGTTTTTTGGGTGCCAGGGGGCCCCCCCTTTTATCTTCCACGGATCCACCAAAAATAGGTTCATATCGCCCCCCACAATTGGGGCCGTACAAATTGTCTGCCCGTACCTTGGGACCCAGTTCCCCCGGGGAAAACGCTTCCACCCAAAATTTGGGCAAAAAACATTTTAAAAAAGGATGCCTTTCCCCCCTTTCCCCCTTTGAAAGAATTTAGGTGCGAAAAATTTTCCCCTTTCCCCCTCATTTTCATGGGGGAAAATAAGCTCAAAAGGAAATTTTTTGGGGTATGGGGTGATGACTCGGCTTTTCCATCCGGGTGAGGGGGACCCCAATGGTTTTGGGGCCCCCCCAAAAGCTTCTCCATCCGCTTGATTTTCATCCCCTTTTCCCCCCCAAATGTGCTCCTGGAGAAATGCAAATTCAGGGGAAAATCGCCTTTTGGGTTTTAAGTACTTTTTATCCGCTTGGGTTTGGGGAGCGGGGTCCTTTACTTCCCGGAGATCACCGAAAGGTGGTGCCCAAACGGATAAAACGTTGTAAAAGGAGGTGCAGGGGCGTCAGGGGAAAATAGAACCAAAAAGGGCCACTTCTTTCTGTTCGGTTATAAAAACCAAAATGACCCCAAAACGGAGAGGGAAACCCCACCAAACCCCAAAAATAACAGAGAATCAAAAAAAAAAGTAGCTAACAGAAAACCCCGGGAAAAAATGGGGGGGAAACCCCCCCGGTTTTCCCCCCTTCAAAAAACGGGGGGGACTTCCCTAAACCCGGGAGAACCAAAAAAACCCAAAAACCCCTCCCCCACCGCCCCGACAGGATCGGCCTAAACGGGCGAGGGCCCCCCTTAAACCGGGGTATGGGGGTTCTTTTGGGAGGGGCCGGGGGGCCCCTTTGGGGGTTATAAAAGGTCCCCGGGTATTTTTGGGCAGCCCCCCTGGGTCAAAAATCCCGGCCTTGGGATGGGCAGGCCCCGGATTTTCCCCGGAAGGCCCTTTAGTCACGGCCGGAAAGGTTGGAAAGAAAAAACCCCCCCCCCCCCCCCCAAAGGGATCCCTTCGGGGTTAATTAAAAGTTCAAAGTAAATTTAGGGGGGGCCCGTTGGGGGGGCGGGGGGGTTTGGGGCACGGGCGGGGGGCCCCGGGGCCCCGGGACTTTTGGGGGCCCAGGGAGGGTTACCCCCCTCCACCGCCCGCATAAGGGGGCGGTGGCCATCAATTTTTGGGGGAAGGGGAGGCACCGGGGGGGCCAAATTGGGGGGTCCTGAAAGGGCCGGGTTTTCGCCTTTGGGATTTGGCCCCAAGGGGGTTAGTGCCCGGATCCCTGACCTTTTTGGCCCGGGGGGGCCTATAGAATCCCCAAACGGGAAGTTTTCGTGGAAAAGGGTGCGGGGTTTTCCCAAATGCACCCCTTTTTTGGAAAATTTCCGGCCCCAGAGGGGGCTTTTAAAACAGGGCAGTTCCCGCCCCCCCCCCCCCCCCCCCCCCTGCCCCCCAGCGGGGGGGCCCCCCCCCAGTGGGTGGGGTTTGGTTTTGGGCCCCCGGGGGTTTTCGTTTTATAAGTCCCCAGGGGAAACCTTAATTAGGAAAGTACCTCGTTTTACCCTTTTGGGACCATTTTGAAATGAAAGGGTTTGCCCGGGGTTTTTGGGGCCCCCCTTTTCCCCCTTTCCCGGGGAACAGCCCGGAGCCTTTGGGGTTTTTCCCAGGTTTAGGCCGGGGCCTTTTTTAATTTAAAAAAGGGGCCGGGGAACCAAACTGAGGGGGCTATTTTCTTGGAGGGGCCCCCCCCCCCCCCCCCCCCCCCCCGGGTTTTTAAAGGCCTTCGTGGTTAAAGGGGCCTGGGAAGGGTTTTCCAGGCCCTTTTTCCCGGGGGAAAGGGTTGCGAATCCGGGGTTCCAGGACGTTCCCGGGGGCCCCCGGGGGGGTTTTTGGGAATGAGGGGGCGGGGCCCAAAAAAAACCCCACCCCCCGGATTTTGGGAGGGGGGCCCCGGCGGCGAAGGGGGCCGGGGGTTGGGGGCCCAAATTTTTTTGGGGCCCCCCCCTTTTCCCCCCCCCCCGGGCCCCGGTGCCTGGGTTTTTGGGAGTCCCCGGGGGGGGGGTGGGGGGGGGGAAGGGGGGTGAGGGTGGGGGGGGCCCTTGGGGGGGCCCCCCCCCACTTTTCCATTAGGGGGGCCCTTGTGGGGGGGCCTTGGGGTGTGGGTTCCCCCCCGCCCAAGGGGCCCGGCAGGGGGTCCAGTTACCCTTTTTCCCGCGGCGGGGGCCCCCCCCCATCCCGTGCCTCCCCCTTTTTCCGCGCCTGGGGGGTTGCCCCCGGACCCGGGTTAATTGCCCGCCTTGGGGGGCTCCAAACCCCGGAGTTCCATGCGGATCCCATGACTTTCAGCGTGGCCGGGTATAGAATCTGGAAACGGAGTTTGTGCTGAAATAGTGTTGTGCAGAGCTTCCTGAAAGCCCTCCTTCTTTGTGAGACATCCGCCGAGAAGTCCTCAAACAGGAGTACCTTATGTTTTCCTAGCAGCGAGGGGGGGGCCCAGCTTGCGATAGGCTCTGAGCACCTCCGTCTTGTCGTTAAAGTCCAGGAACTTCATTATGACTGTACGGTGCCGTTGTCTGGAAAGGGGAGCCATTTGGTGAAAAAAAGGGTTGTCCTCTGGGCCTATTCTGTGGGCTCTCTCGATGTGCAAGGGTGTCGCAGACCCAGAGCTCTCGGTAGTTCTTCTTGGCATAGGTCCTGGAGATCTTTTTGCTTGAAAGACTCAGGCAGCCCGACCATTCTGAGGTTGCTACTTCTGGAGCGGTTCTCCAGGTCTTCAATACGATCTTGCTGTGTTAACTGTGCCTGAGCGCAGATTTTCAGCTTATTCCTAAGGTCAGTATTATCCGTCTCCAGATCGTTGCCTTGTCCTCCAGTTCTTCGATTTGGGGGAGTGAGCCAGCACCTCGTGCTGGAGTTTGGAGAGGGAGGTATGCACCGTCGATTCGAGCGCTGCCTGGAGGTCTGGCGCTATTTGCTTGGCTACCTCCGTTGCCAGGCGCCTATAGTCTATGGCCGCTGCCAGTGTGGAGTCCCTAGGGTGGGATGCGGGTGTAGCAGCAGGGGATGAGGAAATGGCTGCCCCTGAGGCTCCCTCCCCACTGTCCTCATCATTGCTGTGCATGTGGGGGCCCCTGGGGGCTGTGGACTGTCTGTCCAGCCGAGCGCAGGGGTCCAGTACCTTGTCTGCGGCTGGAGCGTTCCGTGCCTCCTTCTCCGTCGCTGGGGGTATGCAGGCCCCTGGAGGTATTGTGCTGCTCGTCTGGCTGTGAACATGCGCCCGGCGCCATCTTGGATTCCACCTCGCGCGGGTCCCTGGGGTCTCGGTGCCGCGGTGTGCTGTGCAGGAGGTACCTTTCCATCAGGAAAGGTACCCAATGTAGCCCAGAGTGCCTCCTCGAGGTTGTCGGGGCCGGTCAGCGCTGCGATCCGCAGCTGTGGCTGGTTTGCGGCCGGTGGGTATGAGGAGCTCCGCACCTCACATCTTCTCTCGGCAGTGCCGGAACCGGAAGTCCACAGGTTATTTTTAACATATGCATTTCCTCACTGAGGTTAATGAGGACAACAAATTCCTGTTCTTTCCACAGCAGAAATTGACAGGCACTGCAGATGTAAAAATCCACAGCACAGGTCCATTTTCAAACAGAAAGGGGACATGTATGAAAATTGTCTAGGTCTAAGACTTTCTTCATTGCCCATAACAACCAGTCAGAGAGCCCCTTTCATTTATTCAGAGCACTATATGAAATGAAAGGGGAGCTCTGATTGCAGGGGCATCGCTAGGCTAGTTTATTCGGGGCACAAGCCCCGAACAATCCTGCCTGTGCCCCGAGTCTCAGATCGTCGGGTTGCAGGCAGCTGCTATGTGCCTGCAGCTCTGACGATCTCCTGAGCTGTATGTGAATCCTCTAAACACACAGCTCAGAGCCATTATTCAGTTCAGAGAGGCAGAGGGAGAGCGGACTGCACCAGTTGCCGGTGTTTAGCAGGGAGGAGGGGTGCCTGTCACTCACTGTGGCTCCTGACTGTCAGGACTTCCTGTGCTGCTGAGCACGAGAGCCTGGCAGTCAGGAAGCAGTGAGTGAGGAGCTCCGCCCCCTGCTGTGCACTGCTCCTGGGTCCTGGACCATGCAACTACTCAGCCTTGGAGACAACAGCAGCAGCATCATCATCATCATCCACAAGTGCCCAGGGAGGTCTCAAGTGAGTGAGTAGCCTCACTGTAGAGACCTGTGCTAGATAGTATAATAAGGGAAACACCACATAATCTTCATAAATATGAATTGTACTTAATGTGTATATGCATGTGTGTGTGTATATATGTGTATTTGTGTATGCATATGTGTGTATATATGATTGTGTGTATGCATGTGTGTATATATGTTTGTGTATATGTGTATATATGTATGCATGTATGTGTATATGTGTATATGTGTGTGTATGTGTATATGTGTGTGTATATATATGTGTGCATGTGTGTGTATATATATATATGTGTATGCATGTGTGTATATATATATGTGTATGCATGTTTGTGTGTGTATATATATATTTGTATTTGTGTATATGTGTATATATATATATATATATATGTGTGTATGTGTGTGTGTGTGTATGTGTGTGCATGCATGTGTGTACATGTGTATGTGAAATGTGTATTACTGTATATATTTTGTGTTTATGTGTATAAACACACATATCCACAATATTACCCCATTTGCGTCACTAAAACATAATCCTGCCTGTTCTGTCCTTTACACATGTAAACTACAGCCTGATGATGAATTGTATCTGAATATAATTTTTTTATACCCGTCATTTGTCAGGGTTGCGTACGTTTTTAGCTGCTGCAGCCAGACAAAGAGTACGTTCACATGGCATAATTGCGGGGTGCGTTTTGTGGTGTATTTGCCCTTTAATACGCTCTCTATGAAAGCTATGAATTACCATGTCGTCTTCTCCGGTGTACAATCCGATGGTATTGTACGCTGGAGGAGAGAAGTGACAGTCCCCCCATAGAAGCCGCAGTTCTTGGGGCGTGAAAAATGCTGCGTGAACCCCGACCTACTGAGCAAAACTTAACACAAAGGGCCCAAGCCCCGGATGTTTTGGGACTCTAGCAATGCCCCTGTCTGATTGGTTTCTAAGTCTTAGACCTAGACAGTTTTCATATATGAGGTCCCAATTTTCTGCAGTGTGTGGATGAAATTGGTTTACATCTTATCCATTTTGGTGCCACTGTATTCTGCTGTAAATATTCTGTATGCAAATCGGGATTGAAAATCCTCATATTTATGCATTGTGTTAATGTAGCCTGGGGGTGTTGGAAATGTGGATTTTCATGCAAATTTTTACATACAAAAATTCACAGTGGATAATAGTGCTAGATATATGGTAAGATTTGAATAAATCTCCCTCATATGGTGTAGAATTTTTCAGTATAACAACTGACTTGCAGAGTGTTTTCTGAAATCCTTAGTAAGACAATTTCTGTTGTAGATGTTTAGCTGCAGATGATACCGCTTTCAATAAAGAGTGACCACACTTTTGACCCAAAAATCGAAGCCATGGGTGTCAGCATCTTCTGATAAATAGCATCTTTTTAATACATGTGAGCAACATAAGGTGTAACATTTCAGCCCAAGTATTGTGGCCTTTTTCAAACAGCTGAAAAAGGCCACAATACTTGGGTTGAAACAAAAAAGCTGTTTTACAAATCTTGGAGTCCAACAAGTAAAAATACTAAAATATGCAAAACATTTGTCAAAGCATGATAGGGATGATGTGATACAAGAGCAGCAAACAGAGTGACGGATCCTATAAACACATTTACCACATATACTGTACATATTACATTTCATTCTCAAGTTTGATGTTAAGCAGGGCAGATCTGAGGACGCTATGACTGCTGTGTCACTCATTACTCTGATGCAACGTGGCAGGCAGCATGTGGGATCTTACTGTCTTGATATATGAGGGTATGAAGGTGCTGAGAACTCATGGGTTATGTCATGAGGAGCTTAGAGCACTAAACAGTCAATGACAAAACCATAACTCGATGCATCACATTTTGAACCACTGTGGACATGATCTCGAAAATATAAGAAATACTTCATATTTCTGTTCACATGCAGGAGTCTTTTATGTATTTAAGTGAATATCTACCTTTGTACACCAGTTTGCTGTTTTCAACCCCTTCCCGTTGCAAAGATGGGGTTAATCCCGTGCTATAACCGCCGGCTATGCGGCGGGATCATACTCATACGTGATAGGTCAGTAAAAAATTTAAATGTAAAGAAAATATATTTAAAAAAGACAGAACAAAGGATGAGTTTACCTACATTTGTGACTACATATATCAGTGAAAGCATGACGACATCTACAGATTACTGCGGCGTGTAATTTTGCCCCTTGGAGACCCCCCAACTTCAGACAGTTTATTGTCCCAAAGTAAGGTATGATAGATGTGTGGGCAGCATAAGTGGCTTTCACACTGCATTTTTTGAGTGTGGAAAGTGCAAACGCGCTGTGGAAAATACATCAATAAGACTGACTTCATTAGAGATGAAATTCATAAAAAATTGCAAAGCATCAAGCAGTTTTATCACAGCAATAAAGCATATTATGTGTATAGTGTTCAAAACATAGTATGCAGTCACACATATGAAGGATGCAATTAAAGACTTGCTTTCAGGAACGTGTTAGAAATGACAGTTGTTTTGCTGCAATTAATTCTTCCAATGCATGAAAGCATTTCCTACAGGCTCAGATTAGCCTAAAGGGGAACACACAATACCCCCACTGGATATTGCAGGCCTGGGTTTCTCTAGGTAGAAAGGCAAAGAAAGAAAAACAAGATGAAGAGTGAAGAATGGGCAGTCATGTGCAGTAGCTGTTGGATGAGCCCCAAAAAATCAAATCCATTGGTGGGCTCCAAGAAAAAACTACACGGGTGGGCTCTAAGAATCAACTCCATCAGTGAACCCCCATGCACCTTAGTTAGACGCTGACTTCCCGTATAAACATGCTGGAAATTTGCAGGCTAACAAACCCAATCAGGCAGGAGACTGGAGAAGTATCTCTCTGAACAAAGAAGCATTTTGGATTTTGGGGCTTGATACTTCTTATCCTAAGTCTTGACTGATTTGATATTTCACTTCCAGTAGATCTTTTTGTAGGAATGTTTTAACTTGTTGTGTTTTATTGTATGTTAATTAAGGGGTGTCTTTAGTTGGGGCTCATTATATTCATTCTGCATGTGCACATGCCAGACTGAGCTATGACTAAGAACTGATTCAGCTAGAAATGTGGTGACTGGGGCATCCCTTCATTGTTCAGCTAATGGTATGTTCACACGGTTTATTATCTCACATAATTGCGCACGTATTTTACCGCATATTGCGCATTATACGCGGCAAAATGCGTGTCGCAATTACGGTAATTCATAGCTTTCATAGAGGCCATGGATTATGAGTCGTCCCCCCGTGCGTACAATATGATCGTATTGTACACGCGGGGGAAGAATTGATATGTCAATTGTTAGCGGCGATTACACGCGTGGTTCCAAAACACCCGGCGTATTGCGGCGCGTTCTATACATGTGAACATATCCTAATGGGGACTGTGAGTGCTTGTGAATATCATGCCTTTAATCTTGATTTGCTGCTTTAATAGTTGGACAATAAAGATGGTCCCTAAAGTTACAATAACATACAATATATAAAAATTTTTGAGTGTTATATGTAAGCACTTGCTGTATATGTATATATTTTTTTAGTATTCATTTTGCCTTAGAGTTGTCATTTTAACATTCAATAGTTTCAGCATACAATGGTCATCCTGGGGCCAATTATTATTTTATGTATAGGGAGCACTGTATGAGTTTTTTCATTAACCACTGTAAGAGGGCGCAAGGAACGGTCATTGACGGAATATATGTGTCACCGCCATGCCTAGTATCGGTCTGGTAAAAACCAGTGTATTGTGTGTCAGCAGCAGCAGGCGGCTGACATCTTTTGTATCCGTTAGTATAACTGCTGGTATCAGTTTCTCCAGTTTGCTTTTACAGCATGCACTCTTCTGTAGAAAGGATGGTATCTGTGTTCTTCACATTGATACAATTCAGATCATACAAAATTTGTAGGGTTTTTGTTATGTTTTAGCACCACAAAAAAAAAACCTAAAAACTTTTTTTGAAATTTACACCACAGCACCATATTCTGCGACCAATACTTTTTTGTACTTCTTTCTATGGAGGGAGGGTGCATTTTTTGCGGGATGAAGTGTACTTCTTATTAGTATCATTTTGGGGTAGATGAGACTTTTTGATCTTTTTTGTTCCAATTTTTAGGGGATGTGAAATTACCAAAGAAACTGCAATTTTGGAATTTTTTTTCTTCTACGGTATTCAGCATACAGGATAAATGGTGTATGTTTTAGCCCTTCTAGGATGTTGCATTTTTTTTGTTGGCACGTTCGTTTTTCCCTCCATGTCTTCCTAGAGCCATAACTTTTTTATTTTTCCATCTACATAGACATATGAGGGCTTTTATTTTTAAATGTGGGAAAATCAAAAACATGGCAGCAATGGAAGCCTTCACAAGCCTTCCAGCTGCCATGTTCAGTGATCAGGACACAGCGATTTCACTGCTGGTGTCCCGATCGCAGTGAGGAATGGTGCGCGACAAAGTTTCTCATTGATTTAGATGCAGCGGCCATCTTTTCCACGTCATCTAAAGAATGAAACAGCACATGGGGGGGCTGTTACCGGTGGTTGTTAGCTGCAATTAGCAGCTAACACCCGAAGGCTGTGTAGTCGCTACAAAGCCCCTTAGCCCTTAGCAACCCTGGGATGTACTCATACATCAAGGGTTGTTAAGGGGTTAATAGATCAGACTTTTACAGTATCAGTGATACCAATTATGTTTACCTTTTTATTTTATTTGTAAAATGGCAAAAGGGAGTTGATTTGAACTTTTTATTTTTTTTCCTACTTACACTTTGATTCCCCTTAGGGTACTTGACCACTAGGGAACGAGATCATTTGTACTTCTTTCTGCATTGTGTAAGCAATGCAGAAGGGTGAACAAAATGACGGTTTTACCACTTCCTGCCTGAACTTCATACATGGGAGTCAAGGAAAGCTGCACATTATCCAGATGAACTGTTTATTGATGCATTAATTCTAAAAAGATCCAAAATTCTTTACTGCTTAGTTTTTTTATTACAGAGCTCCAAGTACACTGACAAGCCATTGCATTAAAGGAGTTGTCCAAGAAAAAATATTTACCAAGAACTAACCCTTCAAAATTTAGACACTTTTTGACATACTATCATTAAATTTTCTGTGGATTTCCCGCAGTTCTATTTGATTTTTGATGACAAGATTTGTAGATCTGTATGTCTCCATGCACAGGGCAGGCTTTGAAGCTACATGTATTTGGTCCCACCTCCCAAGGCTTTCAACACAAGCAAGGAAACAATAGCTGTCATGTCCCATGCCTTCATGGTTCATAATCAGTATTGTAATTTCTATTACTGCTTTGAATTGTTCTTAAGTGTGTCCCTCTTGTCTCCCTGTATGTGTGCTCTGAGGTTTCAGCTCCTTCCTCCTTCTAGCATTTTCTATCTGCCTGCTTATGCAGAAGCACTGTATTCTCATTCTCTGATTTAACTCTGTAAAGTTATCATCTTTTCACCTACTACTTTTGGTGTATACTACAAGATTCAGCCTGGAATAAACTCCTGTTGATTCTTCACACACGCCTGAGCAGTCGAGTTGATCACTGTCTGACATAATTCTGAAGTAAGTTCACAGTCTATACAGACTTCCATTACCACATGGGCCGAATGAACATTCACACTTGCTGTCAGCATATTGAGTCAGAATAGTGAAAAGATGGTTTAGAAACACAGATAAGCTCACAGCAGAGATTACCACATACAGCTGCAATGTTGTGACAGTGACAAGCAAGTGTCAGTGTGCATTGTAGCCAGGGCCGGACTGGGAATAAAAATCAGCCCTGGCACTAAGCCCCCAGCAGCCCACATACAATATCTGCTTACAAAATGTCCCTTGTTCTCACACCTCGACACTGTCTAAAATAAACTACACTATAAGGGTGCTTTCACACGGAGAGTTTTTGGTGCGTTTTTGATGCATTTTGTGCAGAAAGGCAGAGTAGTTAATGCTGTACATTTCTGCACAAAAAAAAAACGCATCAAAAAATGCACCAAAACCGCTCCGTGTGAGAGCTCCCTACATACAATCAAGAAAGAAACAGTGGTGCAGAGACACCCCTCATCACAGAGTCAGGTGTGCACTTGCTTTACAATCCGGGACAAGCCCACACTGACACTACATCAGCACCAGCATAACCTACAACCCCCCCCCAATCACATCACCAGTAGTCAGGTCACCATCACATGAATACAGCACTAATTCAACACAGAAGTAAAATGACCCCTGACAGCAGGGACTTACAGGAGATGTCATCTCTGATGGGAGTTGTTCTCCTTTTCTTCTCCTTCTGGCCCAAACCTCCATGATGCCTTCCCTTGTTGTTCCCTTCCATTTCTTTCTCTGTCCGGTACAGCATGCAGTGTCCTTTTCTAGTGGTCACTACTCGTCCCTGTAGAATTTACCACAAATACATCTTAGACTCCTCTCTTTACCAGCACTTTCCTATCAGTTCCCCAAACAGCATATGTTAGACCCAAAAAAATTAGAAATTAAAAAATGTCAGATAAGTGGCATGTAAATAGGTAGACCCCCATTAGGCAGGCAGGGTCAGTATTTAGATAGGCAGGGTCAGGATGTAGGCAGGCAGGGACAGTATGCAGGCAGGGACAGTATACAGGCAGACAGGGCCACTTATAGGCAGACAGGGCCACTTATAGGCAGCCAGGGCAGGGTATAGGTAGCCAGGTTAGGGCATCATATAGCCAGGGCAGGGTATAGGTAGCCAGGGCAGGGTATAGGTAGGCAGGGCATCATATAGCCAGGCAGGGTATAGGTAGCCAGGGCAGGGTATAGGTAGCCAGGGCAGGGTATAGGTAGCCAGGCAGGGTGTAGGTAGCCAGTCCAGGGTATAGGTAGCCAGGCAGGGCATCATATAGCCAGGGCAGGGTATAGGTAGCCAGGGCAGGGCATCATATAGCCAGGGCAGGGTATAGGTAGCCAGGACAGGGTATAGGTAGCCAGGGCAGGGCATCATATAGCCAGGCAGGGTATAAGTTGCGAGGGAAGGGCATCATATAGCCAGGCAGGGTATAGGTAGCCAGGGCAGGGTATAGGTAGCCAGGGCAGGGCATCATATAGCCAGGTAGGGTATAGGTAGCCAGGGCAGGGCATCATATAGCCAGGCAGGGTATAGGTAGCCAGGGCAGGGCATCATATAGCCAGGCAGGGTATAGGTAGCCAGGGCAGTGCATCTTATAGCCAGGGCAGGGTATAGGTAGCCAGGGCAGGGCATCATATAGCCAGGGCAGGGTATAGGTAGCCAGGGCAGGGTATAGGTAGCCAGGGCAGTGCATCATATAGCCAGGGCAGGGTATAGGTAGCCAGGGCAGGGTATAGGTAGCCAGGGCAGGGCATCATATAGCCAGGCAGGGTATAGGTAGCCAGGGCAGGGTATAGGTAGCCAGGGCAGGATATAGGTAGCCAGGGCAGGGCATCATATAGCCAGGGCAGGGTATAGGTAGCCAGGGCAGGGCATCATATAGCCAGGCAGGGTATAGGTAGCCAGGGCAGGGTATCATATAGCCAGGCAGGGTATAGGTAGCCAGGGCAGGGCTATTATAGGCAGCCAGGGACAGTAAGTAGTTTAAAAAAAATTAAAAAGTAATACTCACCCGCTGTCCCCTCCTCTTCACCTGCTCCGGAGCCGATGGCCGCTCACTGCAGAGTGCGGGGCAGTGGAGCAGGCGCGCGATGACGTCATCACATCGCACGCCTGCCCCGCGGCCTCCTGGGAGCTGAACAGACGGGATCAGTAGATCCCAGATGTTCAGCCTCGGTCGCTGCTTGCACCGCGCGGTGCAGGCGGCGGCCGTGATGGCTGCATGGCTGGGTCGGTGACCCGGCCGTGCAGCCGTGTGGCGAGGGGGGGCCTGTCGGCCCCCTGCCACAGGGGTCCGGTCGCTGATGCGACCATTGCGGCACCTGTAGCGCCACAGACCAGCACCCGGACCCTGATTGTAGCTACAGCTCAAACACAGCATAGAATCTTCTAGCAATATCAACCTATTCCTCCATCTCATATCCTGTCTGTATCACAAAGTGACCAGCCAGCTGCAAGATGATAGGAATCCTACTCCACAACCTAGTGAGAGAGCAAGACGCCTAACTCACCCTACATGGAAGGTCCAAGAGAATCTTGAAAGCATAAAAAATTTTCTGAAGCTACTGATTCATGGGACAAACTGCTTAGTCATATCTCCCACATCTCAGTGTGCTTGCAATAAAACACTACTAGAAGGAGCCCTAGCACAACTCTCTGCAATGTATGAGCACTATACCATTAAAGGTACAGATTATTGCAATATCTTACAGAAGCTCAATACCCCAGATTCTCTACAAGAATTGCTCAACTTCCAACGCCTTAATATTGAACACAAAAACCTGATAGGTAAAACTAAGTCCAAATAGTGTCAAGAACCACAACTGCAGGAAAAATCATCCTGTGTTTCCAAATCTACTAGGCATTCCAAAAGATCATCTAAGTCACGATCTTCAAGATATTCTATACTCAGTTAACAGCTCATAAGAGCACGTGCCGAAGCTGAGGATACTAGAATACAGGTAGAGTTTGCACAGAAAAGGGCATCAATGGAAGTAGAGACCACATACAATAGAGCATCTATAGAAGCAGAGACAGCATACAAAAGAGCCGAGATGGAAACTCTGCAGAAACAATGTGAACATGCCACAGCCATGGCAAGATTAAAGGTTCTAGAACAAGCTGCTAGTGGAAGTGAAGGAAGCAGCTCCTGCTGAAGTGGAATGGATGTGGAAGACCCTGTTAAGCGGACAAGAGACTATGTGCTAAGCCAAAACAGCGAATCTCTGATTGCCTCCATCAGTCCTGACGGTTCAGAGGTGCCTCCAGCGCAACAAGGCACAGATCTTTCTGCAGATCCCTGCATTTGAGGTCAATACAGTCTTACACACATGCTGCATCCTGTATCTCCTTCACACACCACAATGCACCAAGGCCGTACACCTCTGTAACCTCAATACAAAGATATCGAAGTCCAAAAAAATATGCCAGCAAGTTCCCAAGACAACCATGCCGATCCAGCTTCACATATAATTAGACCTATTGACTGTAAACCTGCTTTTTGCAATGAATGCCTATGCAGCTCCATATGTCCCTATGTCTCTTAATCAGACTACCACTAACAACATGAGTAGCACTACTTAGCCTATAATTACCTGCCTGAAGTCAGAAAGGTCAGACATGTCAGAGTTTGCAAGGTTCATGGCCCGCCGTGATCTTACTAAAACAGGCCTCGCCAGGTTTGCTTACCAGCTTGAGAACTAAAGATCCTGGAAATGTGCTTTCAGAACTGCAATTGATGATATTGGCATTACAGCTGCTGAAAAACTAGACCTGCTATTAAGATGGCTCGGCCCGCAGTCTACAGAACATGTCAAGAGACTTAGATCTGTTCATATTGCAAATCCTGTGGCAGGTCTAGTGACTGCAGTCCAGAAGCCATAGAGAATGCTCTATTTACATGGCTTCAAAGTTTCCCAAAAATACCTGGCAAAGACAATGAGAAATTCAAAGAACTCAGTGATCTACTCTTGGAGTTACAGCTGGTCAAAGCAGACACTCACCTACCTGGCCTCAGTTACCTGGACATTGCTCGTGGGGTAAACCCAATAGTTTCCAAGCTGCCATACAACATTCAAGAAAAGTGGACAACCCTCGGGTCAAGATACAAAAGGGAGTATCATGTTTCCTTTCCTCCATTCTCCTACTTCTGTGAGTTCATAAGGAATATTGCAGAATCCAAGAATGACCCAAGCTTCTTCTACAGCGAGTCTGGCGGTCCTGCTTCATCTCCTCCTAAGTATGACAGTCCACGCTCTAATTACGGGAATCGTAGAGAACCATTGTCCGTAAAAAAGACTGACATTCTTCCTGCACCTACATCATCTCCGGATAAGATCAGTCAAGGTGAGAAAATTGAGAACCTAAATCATCTATGCCCAATTCATAAGAAGCCACATCCTCTCAAGAAATGCATCGGTTTCAGAAAGAAACTGCTTCAGGAATGCAAAGAGCTTCTGACAAAATTTGGGATATGTTACAAATGTTGTGCTTCCACAGAACATTTTGCTAAAGATTGTAAAGCTGTTATTAAGTGCATTGAATGTGACAGTGTTGACCCTGTGCAAGCACTTCATCCATCTCAACACAGCATGGAGCCATCCTCCCAGTCATCGCCAGTGGCAAAGCATGGCGGGGAGAAATTGGACCAAACTGTAAATCCTACCACCGTATCTTCCTCATGCACAGAAGTTTGCGGTGAAGGTCTCTATGACAAGTCCAGTGCAAAGATATGTCTCGTCAACGTATATCTCAAGGAACATACAGAAAGAGTCCTAAAGGTGTATGCCATATTGGATGATCAAAGCAACCGATCACTGGCAAGATCTGATCTCTTTGATTTGTTCAACCACTACACTTTAGTGGTACTTTGGGTACCTGCAGTGGCATCACAGAGGTCTCTGGAAAGAGAGCCAGTGTGCTCATGGTAGCTTCACTCGATAACAAGATCAGGATACCCTTACCAACACTTGTTGAATGCAACCAGATACCATCTAATAGAGAGGAAATTCCTATACCAGAAGTAGCTTTTCATCATACTTATCTAAGGTATATAGTCAAGGAAATACCTGCTCTTGACAAGAATGCAAACATCCTACTTCTGCTCGGGTATTCTCCGGGTACACAAGTTACGCCAGCAAATCAATGAACCTCATGATGCTCCATTTGCTCAACGCCTTGATCTAGGCTGGGTGATCATAGGAAACGTTTGCATAGACCAGGTTAAGAAGCCCACTAAGATTTCATCATTTAAAACTCATGTTTTACCAAATGGTCGCAGCACCCATTTTCAACCATGTCCATACCATTCCTGGGAGAAAGAGAAGTTCACTGGTAGTGAGCAACCAAATGATCTTGAAGATAGCATTCCTTCTTCCTCATCCTGAAATGACAGTCTTGGATCAGCAGTCTTTAGTCTAACAAGTGAAGACAACAAGCTAGCACCTGCACGAGAAGACAAGGAATTTCTTAAGATTATGAAAAGGGAGTTTGACAAAGATGACTACAAAGGCTGGGTAGCACCTTTACCCTTTCACACTACAAGAGCAAAGATAACAAACAATCTACAGCAAGCGGTTGCTAGATTCTCTTCTTTAAAACGCACCTTAAAGAGGAAACCAGAAATGGAGAAACATTATGTGGACTTTATGCAGAACATATTTGTCAGGGAACATGCATAACCTGCACCTCCACTAGAGGAAGGAGAAGAATGCTGGTACCTCCCATACTTTGACATGTATCACCCTCGCAAACCTAAACAAATTAGAGTGGTGTTTTATTCCAGCACTCAGCATGAAGGCATTTCTCTCAACAACCTGCTCCTCTCCAGGCCCAATCTCAACAACAGTCTCCTAGGAGTGCTAATCTGCTTCTGACAGGAACCTGTTGCAGTAATGGCTGATATGCAGCAAATGTTTCACTGCTTCATTGTGAGGGAAGACCACAGGAACTACCTTAGATTCTTATGACACAAGGACAATAACATCAACAGTGAAGTCATAGATTACCG
The DNA here is from genome assembly GCA_025379985.1 of Phyllomedusa bahiana. NCBI lineage: Eukaryota > Metazoa > Chordata > Amphibia > Anura > Hylidae > Phyllomedusa > Phyllomedusa bahiana. The sequence goes on from JAODAL010007281.1 coordinate 87,472, forward strand.
GATGAAGGTGCATGTCTCTGGCAAAAGCCTCTTTCCTGCTGTAGCAATCTATGGACTGAGGACAGCCCAAGCTGGGGAGAAGAAGTTTGGATGTGACACTTGTCAGTTTGTTGAGAAGAACTTTTATGTGGATGATGGACTTCAATTGCTTCTTTGCTGGTAGGGAAGTATTTATATCTCCTCACCAGAACACAGGAAATGCTGTCTGTTGCAAACCTCAGACTTCACAAGATCATTTCTAACAGTCCAGAGGTAATGGATGCATTTCACTTGGTTGACTATGCTACCAACCTAAAGGACCTTAATCTTTTTTCTGATTCCCCTCACATTCATCGCAGCCTAGGTTTACTGTGGGACATTAAGCACGTTTCACCTGGTGACAAACCTTTTCACTAAGCGGGGAATCTTGTCTGTCGTGAACAGTGTCTATGACCCTCTTGGATTCATAGCTCCAATCAACATTCATGGTAAGATGTTACTGAGACAGCTAACTAAAGAGAACATAGACTGAGACACACAGCACCCTACTGAGAAACAACACAGATGGGTGGCATTGAAGAAGTCTTTGAAAGTGTTGGAGCAACTTCAGGTCCCACGTTGTTATGTTCCCATTTCCTTTACAGTTGCTGTTAGGAAAGAAGTTCATGTCTTCTTGGATGCATCGATGGAAGCCATAGCTGCAGTAGCCTACCTGAGGGTGTCTGGAGAGGACAGCAAGCCAAATTCTGGATTTCTCCTAGGAAAAGCCAAGCTAACTCCAAAGCCTGCGCATTCTGTCCCAAGACTCGAACTTTGCGCAGCTGTCCTAGCAGTAGAAATTGCTGGAGTTGTAAAGGATGAAATGGACATTACTATTGACTCTTTTACATTCTATACAGACAGTAAGGTTGTACTTGGATACATATACTACCAGACAAAGCAATTTTATGTGTACATTAGCAACAGAGTGGAATGCATCAGAAGCTTCTCTTCCCCTGAACAGTGGCATTACATCTCTACTGACCTCAATCCAGCTGATCACGGAATAAGATATGCTTAGGTCTCATTGATCACATATGGGTGACTCCTCCAGGTTTCTTGTTTCAGGACTCTGGTTCACTACCTACTGATACCAGTTATGATTTGGTGAAACCTGAGTCTGACAAGGAAAATAGGCCAACAAGTTCTACGCTATATACCACAGTGGTTCCTAAACCAAGTCTCAAGACACACTGCTTTGAGCGTGTCTTACGATGGAAAGACTTGCAAAGTGGAGGTTAATGTGGCTAAAGGAGGCTGACACCTGAAGAAGGAAGTCTACTATCAGGGTCTGCCAGCTGTACCATTCCTTTAACATGTACCACTGGATTTACCATGAGTCGGTTGAAGTGTTGGCATGTTGCGGCTTCCCCAATCCGAAGATGGGATTGTCTTGGACCTTGTTACCCATTGGATTACTTTCTTCGGAATGTACTGTTACAGAATATTATCTAGACTTTAACTGTTGATATTATTGCATGTTTTTCTCTTTCTTACAGGATCAGAGAACATTCGTTATTACTGTATTATAGTGAAATCTAAAGATTTCAGACAGGGAGTGTCATGACCCATGCCTTCATGGTTCATAATCAGTATTGTAATATCTATTACTGCTTTGAATTGTTCTTAAGTTTGTCCCTCTTGTCTCCCTGTATGTGTGCTCTGAGGTTTCAGCTCCTCCCACCTTCTAGCATTTTCCATCTGCCTGCTTATGTAGAAGCACTGTATTTTCATTCTCTACATCAACTCTGTAAAATTATCATCTTTTCACATACTACTTTTTATGTATACTGCAAGATTCAGCCTGGAATAAACTCCTGTTGATTCTTTATACTCATCTGAGCAGTCGAGTTGATCACTGTCTGACAAGATTCTGAAGTAAGTTCACAGTTCAATTTAGACTTCCATTACCACATGGGCTGGATGAACATTCACACTTGCTGTCAGCATATTGAGTCAGAACAATAACCGTTCACAGAGACCGAAACTGGAAGGGAGGAAGAAAGAGAAGGCATAGCAGAGAATCCTCAAGCTTGTAGTTTTGGAGGGCAAAAACAAACCAGATTTCAAACAGAAAATGCTTCTGTTTGGCTAGGAAAAAGCAGAAACTAGCAAAGAACTCGTCTCAAAGGGATAAAGGAAAACTCATTTGGAATTACTATTTAAAACTATGGAATCCTGGCTGCATGCAGCCTCCAATAAGGGAAGTCTACTTTATACAGATATGTCATAAAAATGGAATGGTGTTCAAAACTGTATATTCACTGATCACTTTAAATAATACTACAGTTACATTGTAATAGTTCCACACCTATGAAATATTAGATCTTTCGTGGTATGAGAAACCATATTTATGACAGTTATGACAATACTCTGGAGCACGAATCCTGATTATATTTCTTGGAATTTAAATTTCCAGTCTAGCTGATTGTGTTTTTTTCAGCACTGGGGAGAAGTACTTGATTAATATAAGACTAATATAACATCCATTCTATAAGTTATTTTTTAGATTTGCATACTGCCAATGGCATTGACTTTTTTTATTAACACAAGTGTCTGATTCTCTACTGAAATAAAATTTATTTCTGACAAACTACAAGCTATATACATTCCTCAGCATTAAAACTGCAACACCAAGAAGAAAAAAGTATTGGAATGATATGTAAATAATACGAAAAATGGAAACCAAATATTGAAAGCCTCTTAATTTATTCAGTACTAAAAAATACATGCACTTACACACTTTGGCACGCCACGCGTGAGGCTATTAGTGGTTGTCTGAGGAGTATTATGTCACGTAAAATGCACCTAGGCATGCAAATTATCAAGATTGGCTGCTGGCAGCCCACTTTGCAATTGCCAACCAATGGCATCCTAGAATGTGTTCAACTGACTTGTCCGGAGATGCTGCAGGCTGCTTAGAGCAGCATGAGCAACATGCGCCCTTTTATAGTCCTGTTGAAAAAATGGCTTCTGGTACACTTTGGAGAAACAGCCATACTATTGGTTCCACAACCAAATCTATATAATATTGAGTTGTTAGTGTACCTGAAATGAAAACTAGAGGTCTTTGGCTACCATATATTATGCCACCTCACAGTAGAACAGGTGTTATTTTCCTTGTGAATGCCTTCTCATTGTGTTGTTCACATGGTTTACAGAATAATCTCTACATATCATTGTGTCTAGGACATAAGCAGAACTCATTGCTGAAAAGGACAGACCACTATTCCAGCCTCCATTACCACCTTGCTGTGTGTCATGATAGCCTTTGAGAGTGTTGGTATGAAGTCAATAGAATGCCTGTAGCTAGACATCTGGCTTGTGCAAATGCCTTCTGATGGTTTATGTCAACAATGTTTGTAGTTCTAAGCTCGGGATATGATCAATTTCACTTGAAGTACAGAATGTATCACTGCGCGCCATTCTGCCAATCATCCATGCATTGGTTTGCCTCCATGTACTTCTAGCTGTCACTACAGTTCGTTGTTTTTCTTCATACCACTGGGACATGCGACTTTGAAAATTGTTGGCATCTCACTCTTAGGTTGTAGCGATTTGCTGGAGTGATAAACAAAGATCTCTCAATCTAATGATTCTGACCCTCTTAGTTTCTGAAAAGTGGTGATAACCGGCACATCAAAGAACAGGAGGCATTGCACAATTATCCCGCACCATCGGATGAGATTTTTCAGGTTTAATGTGGCTAAAAATCTTTGTCTTCTGCATGGCTTTTATGCCCTTCCCACATGCCACAAATTGGAGCTTGGTGCTTGAAAATGTGATCATTCGTGGATCTTAGTGACACCTGCTACGTCCTCAATTTGCAGAACCTTACGGTTTGTTCCTTTTGGTGTTGCAGTTTCAGTGTTGAGGAGTGTCATTGGACATGTCTAAACATCTGCTGTTTGGGAATTAGAATTACATCTTTTATTCAAACACAGTTGGCTTCTACGTGGAGTACTCTTCAACAGTAGTTTCTATTTGGTGCTCTTCTTTTTTTCCATTGATACTTATGATAAGCTTCTTACACTGTTTCTTAGCTTTCAGGAGAGGTACCCTAGCCCAGTTTGGTTCCATCTCCCGCCAAAAGTCAGGTGTTGTATAAACACAGCAAATAATAATAAAAATAATAATGGACTGGGATACTGTATGGGAAATACTGTTGGCCCTGTGTCTGGGGGTATTGGTTGTTTGGCATGCACTAGGGTATTGTTATTTCAAGCAGTCTTGTTGTCATTATGGGGACATGGCTGGTATGTTTGGGTAGGGATTATGTGGGAAAAAAAAGTACATCATGAGCAATATGTATTGCCTTTACAAATCTTTTTTAGCCAGGTTCTTAAAAGTTGGCAACTGTTACATTAGCAAATTTTTTGCACAAAAAAAATGTGGTCGGATTTCGAATTCCCGGTGGCCTAGTACATGTGGGCTCCGGGAATACGACATCGGTCCGGTGGAATATACAACATGTTCTATATTCTGCCGGACACTTTTAGGTTTTGGAAACCCTCAGTAAAAAATCTGTACTGTGAAGACTACACAGCCCTTTGTACGGTTGGATTTTCAGCAGATTCAAAATCCTGAATCTACTGAAAAACCAACCAAAATCCAGTGCTTTGTAGACATATCCTTAGGGGCTGCCTGTAAATCTTTGCTATGTACATCTCTGTTACTGTCATACAGTAAAAAATATTGTAAAACCCTACAAAGTATCATATAAATGCAGTACAATTCTTAGTACAAACAAAGAAACTAAGCAGAGACATTTATCAGTTGTTCTATCTCTAATGGCTTCAACAACCAGCTCTGTAGAAGTGAATTAAAACTAACAATCATGTAAATAGAAGAGGATAAATAGGTTCTTCTACAGGATAAAATCTATTAAAGCATTACATGTAATGCAATATATGCAGCATAAAAAGGCTTTCAGACATCCACTGCTTTCATATATCTTATTTATATATTATAAGTTAAATTCAAAAAGTTCTAAGATATTCATATCAGTTAAAATTTAAGTTACACATTCACTAAAGTGTATCTCTAAAGAACTGTCCATAATTCAGTAGTACAAGCCAACATAAGAAACTTTATAATGAATGTTATTGCTAAATAATGCTTTCTCAATTACGAAGATTCTTCCACCATCACTAACTGTTCACTCACTAAGTATACACTGAGAAAATCGTACAGAAGAGAGGAGAACAATTACCAGCATCACTAAAATATCAGATTAGATGGGGGAATATCTCTCCTTGGGGAGAGCCACCAATAAATTGGTCGGTGTGAGGATTTACACGCCTTTCAGACCTCACTGACTGTTTTGCATAAAGCAAAGGCTTATGGGAAAAGAGCTGAGGAGAGCCACAGCACACTCTACTGGTTGTAGTTATCCTCAATTCACATGTAGCTAGCAGGAGCCTTGCAGTGTGAAAGGGATGTAAGCCGAACCAGTTAAGTTCATATACAGACAGCAAAGATCAGGTTCGCAGGCTATAAGGGGGGACAGAAAGGTGAAGACTAGCTGGTAAGATGTCTACCAGACATAGGAGAGGAAGAGACCCTGCTTCCCTGTCTGCCTCTCTTTCACACTAAAGATTCCTTCCTGAAATACTTGTCTAAAGCTGAACTTTAATCATCCCCTGTAGCGGGCGGTCCCGTGGCCGCCCCCCCCCCCCCCGGGTGCCTGGCGGGGGTCGGGTGGCGCCGCTGGCTGCAGGACGAGCGGTGGGTCCGCAGCACATAGAGACTCATCTGACCTCGTTCCTGTCCCGTCCGCGCCCTCTGCCGGCCGAGGCGCGAGTGCCCACTCCCTAGGGCGCGCGCTCGTTTTTGGAAATTTAAAGGGCCAGCGCCCCGGTAATTGGCTAATTGCCGGGCGCTTACCCCATTTAAGGTTTCGCTCCACAATCACCCCTTGCTGGATCTATGTTGCCTCGTGCCCTAGAAAAAGCGTTCCTTAAGTGTATTCTTGCCTTACTGTGTACCAGACCTCTAGCTACGTTTCTCGACTCCGAACCTCTGCCGCCTGCCCTGACCTTCCTGCCTGTCCACGACCACGAACCATTGCTGCCAGCCCTGAGCTTACTGCCTGCCCATCACTACGATTCTTGGCTTACGATTCTGTACCTCGCTGCACCTCGGCCGCCATCACAAGCAAGTCACGTCAGTGGTATCGACCTGGTAGCCTCACGCCTCAGCATAGATGCCATCCCGCTTTGGGCAGCGAGCTCTTTGAATACCGTGGGCTACTTAGACTCCCGCTCCCTGGCGTGTGCTTACAACCGATATCTTTGCGGTGGGCCAGTGGATCCACTACCCAGCCATTACATCCCCATTGCCCTGAACAGGAAATACGTGTTTTAGTTCATACAACACGTATTTCATCAGTCGGTTTCTAAGAGTAAAAAAAACTTAGACCATTGTTATTCATCCGTTGTATTCAACGTGGGAAATTTACTATTGAGATCAATAGGGATGGCTGAAATCCTTGTGTAAAATGCCTTCAAAACATTTGTGTGTTTTGGACGTGGATCTGTGTCCAAAACTCCACTGAAATGAATGGGACTCTGGTCTTCTGACTGTAAATCCACCAGAATCCATTGGAAAAACAAGTTAAATCTACATGAAATACTCGTTGAAAACCATGTCATCCAAAGCAGTTTTCAATATGGAAAAATCCATAGAACTGAGAGGGGGGGGGGGGGGGGAAACTTGTCCTATGTGACGTATACCCAGAAGTAGCAGCAGGCATCACAATATTGGAGCCAACTGTACAGCATAACAAGCATTGCACTGTATAGAATTATCGGTAGAAATGATAACAGAAAAACACTTAGGGCCACATGTATGAAAACTGTCTGTAACAGTACGCCTGAGATGTGGATCCACTGGATCCCCGCAAGCTGGCGGTATCAGCGCACGCAGGTAGAGCAGGAGTCTAAGGTATGTCTGGTATTTCACAGGTGGGGCTTGCTGCGTGGACACACGACCAGTCCCTACCCCTGATGCGACTTGCTTACGGTGGCAGCCGAGGTGTAACGTGGTATAAAATCGTGAATCAAACTCGTAGCCAGGGACAGGCAGAAAGGTCAGGAAAGGCGGCAAAGGTTCGTGGTCAAGAGATGGAGGTGAATGGAACTGGTACACAGAAATGACAAGAACGACTTTGGGAACGCTTTCTCGCATAGGCTATGCACTATTAGATTCGGTCCATTGAACTCAGGAACTCGCGGGGCAGGATGAATATAGGGTATAGGGTAATAAAGGACCAGCGCCTGACAATTATCTAAATTACCACGCGCCTGGCCCTTATTAAATTTCAAAGGTCCCAGGAGCGTCGCCTCAGCTGACAAATAGAAAGGTAAGTGATGGAAGCCAGCAGCGGAATCACGAGTGCGTCCGCGGCCCGACATGCGGGTCGCTGCACCACACACCAGAACAGCAAGGACACGGAGCAAGAGCCGCAGGAGCGCCCGTGGCACTGTCTAGATGTAAGACTTTCTTTGTGGCCCATAGCAACCAACCAGAGCTCCTTTTTCATTTCATGTAGTGCAGTCATTGGTTGATATGGGCAACAAAGAAAGTCTTAGACCTAGACAGTTTTCATACAAGTCCTCCTTAATTAAGCCAGCAGCACTTAGTGTCTCTCTGCATCTCCGTGCAGCAGCTCTGTCTTTCTACTTTCCCCCTTCCCTCTACGCACCCTTCTTCTGGCAGCTGTAACCAGATCTCTCAGTAAGCTGAAAATAAGCCCTCTCCTGTACGAATTATGCAGGAGGGGTCTGATAAGTAAAGAAAGACACATTTTCTGTAGGAAGGTATTTTACAAAGTTTTTCGTACTGATGATTTATAGAAAGTGCTGTTCATAGTCAGAGGTACACTTTACGTTCATCATAATTCTGTTTTACAGGGATTTGAAGGTATTTTATTAAAATATTTTAATAATAAATTAAATTACAAGTTCAGCTAAATCTTTTACTGAAAATCCACACACACATATATATATATATATATATAGTATATATAAATAATTACACTCACCGGCCACTTTTATTAGGTAAACTGTCCAACTGCTCGTTAAACACTATAATTTCCTAATCAGCCAATCACACGGCGGCAATCAGTGCATTTAGCATGTAGACATGTCAAGACAATCTCCAGCAGTTCAAGCCGAACCATCAATTATATGGAAGAAAGGTGAGTTTGAGTGCTCATTGAACGTGGTCAATGATTTTGGGCCAGAAGGTCTGGTCTGATTATTTCAGAAACTGCGATCGCCTGGGATTTTCACGCACAACCAGCTCTAGGGTTACAGAGATTGGTCCTAAAAACAAAAAACATCCAGTGAGCGGCAGACCTGAGTTGGGCGGAAACAAGCCTTGAGTGCTACCAGATGCGTCACAAGGAGAATGCAGACTGTTCGAGCTGATAAGAAAGAGCAACAGTGACTCAAATAGCCACCCGAACAGACCAAGGTAGGCATAAGAGCATCTCTGAACGCAGCAGTACGGCGAACTTTGAGGCAGATGGTCTACAGCAGCAGGACAGACCACACCGGGTGCCACTCCTTCGCTAAGAACCGTAAACTGAGGCTCCAATTGCCCAAGCTCATCGAAATTGACAGTAAGAAATGATTGGAAACACGTTGCCAGGTCTGATGAGTCTCGATTTCTGCTGCGACATTCGGATGGTATTTATGAATTATGGCGTCAACAACATGAAAGCCTGGATCCATCCTGCCTTGATTCAACGGTTCAGCTGGTGGTGAGTGGTGTCAGGTGTGGGAATATTTTTCTTGGCACTCTTTGGCCCCTTGGAACCAATTGCGCATCGTTGCGAACACCATTTTGGAATCCTATTGCCCACGAAGCATTGAGCATTTCTGAAGGCAAAAGGGGGTCCAACCCGTTACTAGCATGGTGTACCTAATAAAGTGGCCGGTGAGTGTATATATATTTATATATATTTATATATATTTATAACATGCGATTGCTCCTGCTCTATGACACATTACCTGCAAATTGGACTACATTTTAATATGAAAGTTCTTTTACACATAAGTAAATATAAAAATGGCTTAGTCATAGAATAAAACCAGTTACTAAACCTGCCAAATGGCAAAAAATAAATATAAGCTGAATAGTTGGTTGAAATTTATTCTATAGAATTAGTGCAAAAAAATATATAAAAGTGGACTCTCTTCTCACAGACTGCTTATATTACATTGCCGAAAATGAATTGTTCTGGTCACCAAAAATAATCATATTAATATTTGGCTCAGCCTTATCTATTATCGAAAAATGCAATTAATTAAATGTACTCTGCCAAGTTAAATACTAAAAAGAGACTATAACACAAGAAAAACAAGACTAATCAGACATTTCTATGAGGTTCTTACTAACTGCTTCACAAAAGTACAGTGTTGATAAAGCACTTCCTTCGTAAATTAGCCCTGGCTCCAGTATCAAGCCCTTACAGTAAACACAGAGACTATCCACACAGAAAGGCAGATCCACTCCGTCACCATGCCTCACAAGAATATTCATAACAATTCCACCTAGATCTATCATTCGTGTTCCACGCGCCAATGAGTATTCTCCGTTAGGTCACCAAATTTCTCATAATGACATGCGTTACAGCATTGCTAAAGCTGTCAAAATAAAATCTCTCTTACACAGCATAGTGGTTTAAATATCTTAAAAAATGGGTCTGTCGGAAAAAAATTCTCCCCAAATTTCAGCGTGTAAGACGTTGCATGAATTTTAAATTCATCTTAAGTGGAAACTCAGCAGTTGTTGCCTAAGGCAGGCTCTTTGATAGAAATAATAAAAGTACTTGATGGTTTCTGGGTAAACTATGTGTGGTCAGAGTATTTAAAAAAAATCCACTCATACCGCGCTCACCAACACCACATCCTCTGATCACTCACAGCGACACACATCATCTCCCCTGACCAATAATCCGAAATATAATAACTCTCTCTCTGGTCCCTTACATATACACACACACACATGAGATTCGCATACTCACAATCATTTCACGTACACGAAACACACACATCTCTCAAACAACACACACACACACACAAAAAGAGACACACACATCACTTAAGGAAAACTGTAAATGGTAGCGTTGTACAAACACAGATATGCGCGAGCGCGCCTCGCGAACAATGCCTGAGAGAGTAGCGCGCACAACTCACCATCTCTATAGCTCACAACACACACACACACACAGAAGACTACACACATCTCATCTCCATACTCTCTCATACGGCCACTATCTATATATCGATATATCTATCTGGCAGCACACTCTATAGCCCGCCTCTAACACACACACTGGTAAACTCTATCATATCTATATTTGCGCGCGCGCGCACGCAACCTGCTCTCCACACCCACACTGTCTCCAACCACACTACATCTACACAGACACCGCAAAGTCCCAACAAAGTCTAGAAACAGAGAATTATTGAAGAGACTTAAAGGGGTATCCTCATGTTGAAAAGTTAGGGCACATCAATAGCTTGAAAGTACATCATAACAGGGTTTGTCTCATCACAAAGTTTTCATAGGATGCATCAATGAAATAATGCTGCTTTGCTCGTCACTTCTGGTCAAGCTGTCTGTAAATAGCATTATGTAGTTCTGTGTATTCAGACTTCTCTGTTTATTATGTTTTATTCGTCTTAATTAGATAAATTACCTACTCTAGGTCCCAGTCCAGAGAAGCTCTGTACTAATGTAAACATAATTACTGTCTTTTGTTCTGAAAGATCATAACACACAAGCTCTCACTGCTGGCTCAACCTGTGTGATGACATCACTCCTGCCATCAATAGAACAAACACAGGGAGAAGGAGTACCATGTTGGTCCACTTGGAAAACAAGAAAGCCCATCCAGAAAATGATAAAATCATTTGAGCTCCTTAACAAAAAAAGATGAACAAAGCAATATATTTGGAAAACGTCTTAATTTAGTGTTCCCTGCATTTTGAAAGCTATTCTTTGTAGTGAGACAACCTCCTTAAAATGTACCATAGTCGTCTGATTGCTGGGGGTTCTACCTCTGGCACCACGGCTAATCCAATGAAAAATGGAAATGAAGCCCTTTGGTAATTCTCCTGCACATTGATCATATTCTTACAGGTACTGGGTCTGGTGTAATCGAATAGGAACCATAAGAGGAGGAGCTAGCATTCCTAGCTCCCCTTATAGTGGCTGTCGTGTGGATAGCTTGCTTCATTGTAGGGCTGTCTTTCCCTTGTCTGCTAATTCACAGAAGGGATAAAAAGACAAGTGTATTGTTTTTAAGCACATCACACAGGATGCAAAGAAAAAGTACAGAGGAGAACAAACGTCTGCTTTAAATAGTAAAAAAAATGCATAGACCACAAAAAGAGGGACATTCATGAGCATTTGTAACTTTGTAAAATATGGGTGGAGTTGCACTAATAAAGCTTTTTCAAAGTATCTATATAATTTTGGCTTGGAAATTTTACATAATTTTACGTAAGAAAGTTAATGGATGACCTTTTGTACTGGATTTACAAACATATTAATTACAATGAAAATTTAAATATGTAACATTAGAAAATATGTAATGAATAAACTAGGTTTTCATGTGTGAGATTTAAGGCCAAAGTCAATGGTATTTCATTAAATTTATCATTGGAAACTGAACAAACCAATCTCTACAAAGAAAAATATATCAGTCTTTTACTATTTTTGTAGGAGAAAAAATGTTAACCTCGTTTTCTGTTTCGTGTTACAGAATGTTAACTTTGCATTCTTTCCATTTCTTAACTCCAAACGACTAGAAGAGTTCAGATCATCACTCATGTTGTGAAGCAAAAAGAACAAGTGTCTCCTGACCAGGTATTCAGTAACACGTTGTCCTAATTGCTGTAGCTCCTAGGATGTTTATACAACCACAAAAATATGTGGTAATTCTACCAATCATAGAAAAACCAGTATGTTGGATTTGAATACAAATATGTGTTCATGTATGCAGCAAACATCTGTTTATCTAGTTAGAAGCCTTGAAAGTTAAAATGGTTCTTACATTAAAGAAATTGGTGGCCTATCCAGTCTGCGCAGAGCTGCCAAGAGTCTAAATCGGTCACATTCCCACTGATCAGATCGTGGTGGCATAACCTGCCAATACGTCTCTAAGGTCTTTCGATGACACCTGTAATCTTTTAATCTGAAAAGGCTTGTTAAAGCACTTTTATTCAAAACAGAAAAAAACATCAGTCTAGGATACCCATCTAAGTTTCCTGTGAGCTTTGGTTATAGGACTGTGATGAATTTAAAATTGTGCCAGGTTCAGGAATACTATATTCACTATTTTGTCATAGAGGCAAGCTTAAACACTAATCCAGTTCTCCTATCTATAAAACACTAAAATGTAACTTTTATTATGTATATACTCTTAAACCTCTATACATCACTATTTAAAAACCAGATTTCTAACCTCACCATTTTAACCGTTTTCTACTTCTGAGAAGGAATACTCCTAATCCATTAATCAAAGTCTGCTAGAGCCACCACCTACCCACAGAAACCCTTATATAACCAGCAATTTACTAACTCCGATGTAAGGTGATCCCAAGGCCTCCCTACTTGGGCAATCTTCCTTATCGAAGGACTCAAGACAAATAAAGGGGGTTCCCTTTTGACACCCTCTGCAGCGGGTGCACTTGAGACATAGGTGAGAAAATCACAATTTAAACGTCATGCTGACCTCCCCAACATGTTAACACAGCTAAACAGGCTACATCAGGGGTTCAGAGTGTCTGGTCCATGTGGTCAAAGCGTAATTCCATTTAATTCATGTTTAGTTACACACCCTATTCATGTGCCTCACCAGATAGCCATCAGATAATCCACAATAAACCACTCCCCATCACTCTCTACACACATCACTAATAATAATGGTGGATCTAAAGCTTCCACCATACTGCCCCATAAACAACCATCCACAGACAAGTTCACCATCTCCATGGCGGGCTTGCGCCCATCTTAACCATACTGCCTGCGCCCGCGTACTGTATTCATAGACATTTCAGCCCTGACTGAGAGGACTTCATCCATCTCTCAAATATTGCCTCTGACGAGGCTCACCAAGAACGGACTAAGCAGGAATGGTGGTACATTCCACAGCACACTACCATCTTTATCAACTGCCATAAACCCCATCTCCTCATGACTAATAGCTATAGCATGGGATCCCTTACTGGTTAGTAAATTTGCGTGTCTAATGATAAGCTTTCCTGTTGGTAGGTGGGGTCCACCAGACTTGGATAATGGAAGAAAGGACTATTCATTCCTTCAGAAGAAGAAAATGGTTAAATGGTAGGTTAGAAAACAGGTTCATTTTAAATATGTGTATAAGATTTAAGAGTTTATACATGATAAAAAGTTACATTTTAGTTTATAAAGATAGGAGAACTAGATAGAGTTTAAGTTTGCCTATGCAAAATAGTAAATATAGTGATCAGAAGTCACTCTCTGTTCTCTTGTGAGATTCCATTTTTTTTTGGAGACTATTTGACAGGTTCAGGAATACTGCCAAGATCAAGCATGTTAAATATGTGACATAACCACCAGCCAATGTAACTCAACCATAATGGTTGAAGTAAGAACCCAACATTTTACATGATCAATTTTTTTATATGGTCAATACCAATAAAGTGAAGGTTCTAGCACCAATAAAACATAATCTTTTATTTGCAATCCATTAAAAATGTAACAAATTCAAGCAATCATGCTGATGTGTTTCGGGTCATGGACCCATACTCGTAGTACACACAAACACAGGAAACAAGATAATTTGAAATAAACGGTAGACCAATGGGAGACAACAAATGAGCACACGTAATCCTACACCTGTGAATAGGTGTGTCCACATTGGAACTCTCAATAACAGATGGATGATTTTATAAGCATAAAACTATCTGACACGTATAATAGATTTGTAAAATTCAGACCTGTTCGATACTGAGTTCTTAATCGCCAAATCCAGTATGCTTCCCTACGAAGGAGTAAAGCCTGTCTACCTCCACCTCTGATGGGATACTTAACTCTTTCTATGCTATAACATTTAAGCATTGACAAGCACCCCTGATGTGCTAATGCAAAGTGCTTTGAAGCGCCAGAGGAGTTGATACTAAGGTAATTGCTAGAGTCTGCCAAATGTTCAGCAATTCTTTTTTTCAGTAGGAGGAAGATACAACTTACAGAACTCAATTTGTATAATGTGCATTGTATAATGTAGACCACATTATTGCTGTTGCAACGAATATAATCACTTATGAGGATGTCACTTTTAATATGCGGGGAAAACACACTATTGGTGACTTCCATGTATTTGCATAAGGAACAGTGATTATGTCTACAAATATAATAACCACTAAGATTTAGCCAGGTGGATTTGGAACTACACCTTTCACTGTACAAACTTGAAGACAGGACAGAGCCAAGGGATCTACCCCTCCTAGGAACAAACCGACAACCTCCCTGAAACAATACAGGAAGATATTTTTTTCACAATATCAACAACTTGTCAGTACTGACCACTATACCACGTGAAAATGTGACTGTCCGTGACTTGATTCTGTAGTATGATGATATCCTACAAATCACATCTACACTCCACGATGTCCGACGCTCTCTCCAGCATCCACCTGGGAAGCTTTCTATGTACAAGTCTCTTCTTAGATGCAGTCTCTAATTTACAGTAAGTGGCACACTTAGAGCACGCCTGTTTAATTCTGGTGAACTCATCCACTGGCATGGAACGTAAAGTACACTTTGAATGACTGCTTTCCCCACATTAAATAGAATTACCTTTTCCCAACAGGGGGATCTCCCATAAGTAAGATGTCAAGGAATGGAATTTTAAAACAATCAAAAGTATGGGTAAATTTAAAATTTTCACTTATTGAAATTTAAACATAAAACAAAAAATACAATTTGTTGCCATCCCAAACAATCCAAATATGAGTTCAGAATAGGGATTGGACGAAGAAAAAAGAGATTTGGATTCTCACCAGGACATATACAGATTTGCTAATAAAGGCAAACATTTGGCCCCCATATGCGCCCCTTGGGACTGTAAAAAAACTTAATTAAATTGGAAAAACATTTTTTTTAGAGTTCAAATCTAATAACATTATTAATGTTTTTAAAAAAGCGGGAAAGGATCAGAAAATTGCCCTTGCTTATACATTTTTTTTGTAACATAAGGCTTTGACTATATAGAGCAGCATCTCTAAATCCAGTCTTTCCTAAGTGGTAGTGTAGTGACTATTTTCCTAAAGAACTGTCCACTTTAAAAAATCCCTACTTCATAAGCATGTCTATCCAGAATAAGCAAATCACAAAATATCCCCCCCCTGGGGGCCCCCCAGCAATCGTTTTTTCCCCTTTAAAGACCTATCAATATATGTTTAATTTCCCTAAATCAAGATCACAGGGAAAACTAGGCAGTACACAGTGCCAAATCAAAGCAATGCATTGTTTTGTAATGCAGGACAGTACAGGTCCTCTAGGGCAGTGGTCCATAAATCCAGTCCTCAAAGCCCGCAAACAGGCCATGTTTTCAGGATCTCCCACAAAATGCACTGACAATAATTATATCACCTGTGCAATGCTAAAGAGAGCCCGACCTGTCGGGGGTCTTGAGTTGTAGTTGAGGACCCCTGTTTGGGCAACCTGTTTGGGGCTCCCTTTAGAACTTTTTTTAGGAAACAGTGAAAAGGAATTTAAAAACAAAGCATTTTTTTTACCTCTTTAATGAATATTTTCTTTATCCTTTTGATCCAGAAGTACTTCTAAATGGTTAAGCTGTGACTCTGCCTCCACCATTCTTCGAGTTTTCTCATTTTCTTCTTCCCCTTCCCTTTTAAAGGGAACCCTTTATTTGAACTCCAAGAATTTTTTGATAACCATCACGGGATTAGTTCTGTTTTTGTGTTTCTATCCTCAGTTCCATTTCTTCTAATGTTTTTCTGAGAAGGAAAAGTTCTTTGGCCTGCCGGTCATGCTCTGCCTGTAGCCTTCTGAAATTCTCCTCCGTGAGCTCAATTGTGAAATGTTCTGCTCCTCGATTCCCACTCTCTTGTTGGAGAAGATGATTAAGGTCCCTCTGAGTCCGCAGCTCATCTTGAAGAGCTTGGATGGTCAACTGCAAATGCTAGAAATAAACAGAACAATTATATACCGTAAATGGTCTAACAAATAGTTATCAGTGACTGGACAAAACTACAAGTAAAACTAAACATTCTATAAAATCACACAGTCACATCCATCTTTCTACTTATTACTTTAGTTGAACACTATGGGGAATATTGACACTCACAATCTAAAACACCGATGGTCAGAAATAGTTGTTTTACACTAACAATGTGTATTACTACATTATTGGTGCTGACATTTTCTTGACCACACACTGTTACAGGAAACACACAAAAACATTGAGGCTTTATTTGAAAAAGTTATGTACAGACAGATTTAAAATAAAAATAATGAAATAATGATCATATTTTTTATGGAAGAACCAGTCAATATGTTGTGAAAATGAAAGGGGTTAAAAAAGGTCTTTGTTCCCCAAAAACAGCAACACTTTAATCTACAGGATGAACCTGGAGCTGTTTCTGAAAAAAAAGGAAAGTTTTTTTTTTTTTTTTAACCTGAACAACTCACTTGTTTTAATATAAGAATAGTAGGAACATTAACATTAGCAAGAATATTTTTTTAAAAAGCATCCACCTCACCCCAAGGGAAAGTACGGGGTTCCTACAAAATTATCAGGACCTATGGGAAACCCGGCTGCTACGGGAGCCTAAAAAGCCTAATTACGTTTCTCACAAGGGTTTTTACAGGCCACATGAAAACTTCAAACTCCCACTTCATGGTCAGGTTGTGGGCTGGTCTACAGCACTGATATCATCACTGCTGTTCCTGGCGGAGTCTAAAGTGTAGAAGGTTTGTAATGCAAACACCTATAGGCTCTAAAGGGTTAAAGCTTTTCAGCAAGTAATGTAAACAAGCTCCTGACTTTTAAGATAAGGAACACAGCAGTGATTGATGTCACCATCTTGGCCACTGCTACTATAAGAGCAGAGAAAGGTGGTCAGTTACTAGGGAAGCTCCTAATTCTGAAGAGAAAAAATCAAAAAAGCTGTATTTATTTACCTATGCCAACTTGTTTAAAGCTAATCAATTAGACGGGAATACCCCTTTAAGTGATCAATAACGTTAAAATATTAGTCTTCTCTTACTAAATTAACATAGAAGTGTGCTCTTTATAACATCTACCACTTCCAGTAGCCTTCACCTTGTCCATGCTTGGATGTTCTCACCTCATTCCCACAACAAGAATACCTAGATCTATTAGCACGTCAAGTCAGTTTTTGGGAGTAAAAAACATTTGATACTTTACCATTTTTTCCATCATTCAAATTATTTGAGTGAAATGACAGAATCTGTCAATCTGTTAGTAAATTGATTGGAATAAAAAAAAACTGTTTTATCATAAATATCTGAGAAGTGAAAGGGTGATATGATATTAAATTACTCTTCTCAACATTGAGATTGCAACACCAAGAAGGATAAGCCATAAGGTTATGCAAATTGAGGAAGTATTTGCTGCCGCTGTGCTAAGTCTAAAAAAATTAATTTTTAAAGCACCCAAGGGAACAGAAAGGGAATAGGGGCATCGAAGTTCATTTTCTCATCTATGTTTCAGTGTCAAATGCACCTGAATGTATGAAAGTGATTTTTGTGCGCTCATAAATGGAATGGAAAAAGTTCATCGCGTCTCGCCTGTGTGTTAGGCGCATTACAGACTAGGGGCTAAGTAATGCCCAAAACATATAAAGGGGTATAGATAGGCTGAAAAATAAAAAAAAATATTAGAAAAAACAGTCAGTGAATAGAAACTATGGATGATTTTTGCTTGGTGGACCAAGGTCCCAGCAATACCGTGCTGGCTGGGTCTTGCTTTTTAGAATAAAGGGGGAAAAGCAGCAAAAATAAATTTCAAAATTTAATGTAGAAAAATGAAAAATTTATAAATCTGAATAAAATCATCAGTGGGTTATTTAATGTCAAATTGTTTTTGGGGCTATAATGTTTAAATTTTATTTTATAGGAATATTTTTTATATTTTTTTGGGATATTATATATTTTTATATTTAAATTTTTAAAAATTTTCATTAAATTTAAATAATTCCTTTTTTTTAGTTTGATAATTACATAAATTATTTTTATTTTTGTCTGGTGAAGTTAGAAAATAAGGGACATCTTTTGTCCTAAGGGAAATCGCTCCACTTCGACCCTCAGGCCAGGCAGACCCCATTGAATAGGCTGCCTGTTGAGCTAATGCACCTAGTTTTGCTGAACCACATTAATATATGTGTCTAATAATGCGAGTGTGGTGAGACATGCCCCCAGAACACCCCCAAAATGCCCCCTCATGTTAGGCGCATTAGAAAGTGTCGAGTCTTACGAACAATGCGCCTAACACATTCATTAGGTGCATTAGACATCGTAGACTGCTCACTTAGGCGCATTTTATGCCAGAAAAGGGTGAAAAACCCGATCATACATGTCACCCCAAGTGCCAATCTGTGGGAGAGGCATAAAAGTCAGATTGAAAGCAAAGTGTTTTTAGCCATGTAAAACCTCAAAGATCAGATTAAGTGGTGTGGGATGATTGTGCGATGCCTCCTGTTCGTCAATGTGCCAAATATTACTACTTGTTGGAAACAGAGATGGACAGAATCCTTGAAATGAGAGATTTTGATATGTACCTAGGTCAAGATGGCAGTGCTGTTCAAAATGGTGTGTCGCTTTGCTTGGGAGAACAATGACAAAATGGAATAACAGCAAGAGGTGCACAGGGGCCAACCTCCGTATAGACAGATCATCTGGTTGGAAGAATGGTGCGTAGTGATCTATTCTGTACTGCATGTGAAGTTGGATGTCATATTCCAAGCCGAGGGCGGCAAACAGTAGTCACAAACCATAAGAAGGAGTTTGCATGACACTGGGGCATAAGCTAGACGTCCAGCTACAGGTGTTCCACTAACCTTATGCCACCACTCTCAAAGGCTATCATGGTACCAGCAGGACAGAAATTTAGACTGGAATAGAGGTATATCCACCATAATATCATGGTGTTAGGTCTACATTTAAGGTACAGTAACAGCTCATTAATACATTGATTTGGTCATGGAACAAGTGGTATGGTCATTTCTTAAAAATGTCTCAGAAGTTTCTCAACGTGACAATGCCAGGCCGCATGTTGCTTGTACTACTGTGAGCAGTCAGCATGGCCTAAACCTACTACCAAAGCCTGCAGTATCTCTGTAATTTTTTTTTTGCCCATTGAGCACATCTGGATAGGCATTGGCTGGCAACTGCAAAGGGAGCTGCCAGCAGCCAATCTTGATGATTTGCCTGACCAAGTGTATTCAGCATGGCATAGCATTCCTCAGACAACCATTAATGACCCCATTGATAGCATGCCAAGGAGGATGCATTTCTCCATGTGGCATTCATATTTTAACCATGTATAAATTGGGATGATTTGTATATTTGTTTCCATTTTTTTATCATTTGCATATAATTAATATGTTTATTAATCCATTGATTTCCATAATTCCAAAACCTTTCCTTCTTGGTGTTTGTAATTTCAATGTTAAGGAGAGTAAATTCTAGACAAGATGTCTCAACATGTCAAGGTTAGCTTCCTTGTACTTTGCCAAAACAATGCCAAATAATATGTTGACTGCAGGCTTTCCAAGAAGCCCAATGGAGATGGATTTGTACTAAACTGTGAAATATCGAGTATGTGAGAGATACTTTGTAAACTATAGATCCTGTTTGACTATTAGGGCTTGTCCCCATGGCAGAGGTTATTGGTCGGTTTTTTAGACAGTTTGCGGTTTTACCAACCATCTGAAAACCGACAAGCAACGCTCCCCTATAGACTTTAATAGAAAATCTGTGCAGCAGTCCCCACTGCACAGATTTTCCACTGGACGTTTTTTTACACCGCTGGTGGTCCGAAAAACTTAGAACATGTTCATTCTTCCGCCCGGTTCTCAGGGCAGAACATGAACATGTGGGTGGGAAAGGGGCCAGCTTGAATCCACAAACCGTGGAAAAAGACATCCCCCTGCATGACAAAAAAAGACAAAATACTGGTCGGAAAATCCAACAGGTATTTGGTCTTTGTCGTGTAAATGCACCCTTGAGGTGTATTACATGTTGTACATGTTTTGTCATAGGGTGATTGTACACTTTCTTATCTGTAATGCAATGTAATGCAATGTGATGAACAATGGTCAAATGTCTCACTTGTACTTCATAAAGTTCTTTATTTGTTGGCACAATGAGGGTTTTGTTGGTCTGGAGGAGCTGAGGAGGGGAAGTTGTTTACTCCTTTTTTAATTCTGTAATGTAAATTAGTTTTTCAATAAAAACTACATGGTTTGAAAAGTGACAAATAATATGGTTGCACTTACTTTTGCCAATTTAGCAAAACCTGCAACTTAATATGTAAATGTGTCACTATATGTAAATCAAACATACCAAACTTTTTTGTTACTACTTATTTATAAATATGCAACCGGTTTTGAATGGAAATCATCTTAAAAGTGAATCTCCACCTAAGTATTATGTCAGTTTAGGTACAAAATGGAATGCTAAGGGGTTGTCTGTTAAATTATTGTTAATTAACCCCATTTTTGGGGGGTTGACACATTCGTTTCCTCCTTCCCATCTTCCAAGAGCCATAACTTTTTTATTTTTCCATCTACATAGACATATGAGGGTTTTTATTTTGTGGGACAATATGTACTTTCTAATGGCATCATTTACCATAGCATAAAATATACTGAGAAATCGCAAAAAAATTGTAAGTGAGGCGGAATGTGGAAAAAAACGTACTTGTACCATGTTTGCAAGGGGGAGAGAGTTTATGTGATGTGTTATCTGTATTTTGCAGGTATTTTGCATGTGGAATTGATTCCGGCAATAACAAATATGTAGGGTTCGCGTTATGTTATTGTACCATAACCAAACATTTTCAGTTCTTGAAATTTTCGCAGCACTATTTTCTGCGAGCAATAACTTTTTTTGCACTTCTTCCCATAAACCTAAGTGAGGGTGCATTTTTTGCAGGCTGAAGCACACTTTTTATTGGTACCATTTTGGGATAGATGCAACTTTTTTGATCACTTTTATTTCAATTTTTAGGGGACCTGAAATGACCAAAAAAAAACACAATTTTGGCATTTGTACTAGGAAGGGCGAGAGATTTTTGGACCCCACATCCTCACACTATACGTTGATCTAATGCTTCTCAGCAAATTTTTTTACAAAAATGAACAGGAAGTTCTAAGTATACTTTTTGATCAAAACGTATGGGGCCACTTGCTGGCGACCTGTTTAAAGTGGGTCCCTACGCTAATTGATATGGCATTTGGATTTTTTTTTCCATTTACGGTGTTCAGCGTACGGGATAAATTATGTTATATTTTAATAGATCAGATTTTTGAAACGCTGCAATACCAATTATGTGTAACTTTTTTATTAATTATTTTTCTTTGTTAAACAACAAAAGAGGGGTGATTTGAACTTTTAATATTTTTTATTTTTTTACACTTTTAAACTTTATTTTTTCACTTGTACTTTGAGTTCTTCTATGGTGCTGACCACTAGGGGGCGTGAGCATGTATACACCCTTTTGTATTGTTTATACAATACAAAAGGGTGTACAGAAAGTAGAAAGTAGTAAAACGAGAAATATGGCGGCGATGGAAGCCTCCACAAGACTTCCAGCTGCTTTGTGAACAAATCGTGAGCCTCCGATCTTGCCGCGGCGTCTAAGGGATTACAGCACTGCAATTAGCAGCCGGCACCCGCTACATAGCCGCTTAGCGACACTGAACGTAAGTTTACGTCCAGTGTCGTTAAGGGGGTTTTCTGTTTCAGAACCACCAGCAGTTTTACATTCATGCATTTTGTTTCTTCCTAGTCAGGCTGCACATGGTTCTATAGCAGTGACTAGCATATCAGATGGACATTCACAGTTCTTCTAATTGCACTGACATGAGAGCAGGAGATCCTTATCTATGAGCTTTGAAATTCTCTGCTCTAAAGTAAACAAGTAATTAATCTCTTAAAAAGAAAGGAGGTAACACTCTGTTCTCAAGCTGCAGGCAGTCTGAGTTCCTGGATCAGTCTGGAATTTCCCTGGAATGCTTGGAAATGCCCCAGAACCACCTGCAATGCCCCCAAACTGCCTGGCAGTGCCCAATTTACCCTTTGCTTTCTGGTTTGTAGGTTGCTAAAAAAGTCTGACAGGCCACAAGCAGCCCGCAGGCCATATCTTGTGCAGGCCTAGTTTAAACAGTACATAATACAGGGTTAATCATAAATTTATGCTGCCACTGTGACCTATGACAAGACAGGATAGCCTTTGCTCCCCAGGTGCATCAATGAGGCTTGAGTGTTTATAACACTACAGCTGGTTCAATGGTTGGAAGCCAAAGAAACAGCATAGCTTGCTCAGTTCTGTTTTTTCTGTAACGTCTATTCACTTTCATGGGAGTCATATAAACAGAGGACTTCTGTAAACCTTGCTGATTCCGTTATCCTGTATGCCATGAATCACTAAGATGGGAATAGCCCTTTAAGCTGCAAGGTTTCTTCTAGTGGTGGCTCCAACCAGCATCATTTTCTTCATGTAAGTCTATGGCTGTGCAAGGGATTTGGAGCCACCTGTGTCAGAAAAACATAGTTTTAACTGCTATTAAGATATATTTTGAATTCAAATCAGTACAAAATTTGAAACCTATTTTGATATATAACAATTGTACTTGAGGTTTGTCATTCAAAGAAAAGTTTTGATTTCAAAGTTAAATCGACATGTAGTACCATCTGCTAATGTATAGCAATATATGACTGTTTGTCTGTTGCAAGGGGTTGTCTAGGTGTAAAATATTTAACCTACTAAGACAAACCCACTAAGTTGTCCCATTAAGAGCATGTAAATGCTGTGGATTTGGAATTCCATTGCTAGGGATTTACTTCTATGAACTAAAGTGGCTAGCAATTAAATATTAGTATTATTACTTTCTTTTATTACATTCAGTATCATTCTTTTTTTTCTTTTTTTTTTTTGCCTGATCAGCTGATAACAGCCAAAGCCTATAAGATGATGATTGAGCTTGAACTGCTTGTGGTTGCCATGGTACTGCACCCTCTCACAAAATGTGCATCTAAATTAATTTTGTTAGTTATTGTCCTAGTGATCTTGGCTGGTAAAAAATTTTTTTGCAGGTGATGATGTCAGAGCTCTGTGGGGATGGGTTCATGCTCATTTTTGTGTACAACACATGGTCCAGGTTGACTAGTCCTTCAATTTTTTGAATATATTACTCTAAATCATGTGTACCATTTTTATTATCCTATTTTTTTTATTGAGTTATTTTGATTTGGGATATACTTACCTGAAGCACTTTTGGCACTTTTTTGCACCGCTACTGTTTATTTTTGTATGTGTGTTACTTTACTTTGAATAAAGAAATATTTATTTATTGGGTAAATGTAGTTTTGTTTGGCGTTGTAGTATTTTGTTATCATTTACCCGTGTGGTGGGTTTATTTTTTGTTATTTAGTCCGGGCTTTTTTGGCGGTTATTAGTCCTTCAATTGGCCTAAAACTATAAATTAAATGTTTTAACCACCACTGGGAGAGTCTACAGTGAGTAGTTACAAAGTATATAGAGTGAGAACACAGAGAAAGTGCTGTACTAAAACCAGCAACACGGACTTTCAACTCCCTCCAAAGATTTTCTATGGGGTTGAGATCTGGAGACTGGCTAGGCCACTCCAGGACCTTGAAATGCGTCTTACGAAGCCACTCCTTCGTTGCCCTGGCGGTGTGCTTGGGAACATTGTCATGCTGAAAAACCCAGCCACGTTTCATCTTCAGTGCCCTTGTTGATGGAAGGAGGTTTGCACTCAAAATCTCACGATACATGGCCCCAATCATTCTTTCATGTACACGGATCAGTCGTCCTGGTCCCTTTGCAGAGAAACAGCACCAAAGCATTGCCATGCTTCACAATAGGTATGGTGTTCTTTGGATACAACTCAGCATTCTCTCTCCCCCGAACACGACGAGTTGTGTTTCTACCAAACAGTTCTACTTTGGTTTTAACTAACCATATGACATTCTCCCAATACTCTTCTGGATCATCCAAATGCTCTCTAGCAAACTTCAGATGGGCCCGGACATGTACTGGCTTAAAGGAGATCTATCGCTACTTCAGTTCGTGTGTTTCATTGTGCTCTCAGCTCTACAAATTCAGGAACGTTTCTTCCCCTCCCAGCTGGGTGTTTCTTAACTGAAGGGGGATGACATCATCTCCCACTTCACTGTTCATGCTCGCTCCCGAGTCTTCCCCCCCAATCCCTCCTGAGTCCACTTGTCACTGTGTCGTTCTCCCAATGCAGTTTTATTTTGTAAGTATGTTTACATACCACAGGCTTGCATTCATTCTAGACAATCTTCTATGAACTCAGAGCACTGATCTCTTCTCCTCTCAAAGCTGGTGGTTTGTTACAATTGAATCCAGTCTTCTATGAACGACTCCAGAGCAGCACAGATCTTCCTTCTATGTTTACACACAGGAGCATTTAGGCATCGAGGCACAATTCTGCTGTTTTCTGATTGTAGAAGCCCTGCAATATTATTGTGTTTCTTCTGGCTGTGCAGAGTGAAATTGCTGTCGGCCCCTTACTTTGAGTGAGAGAGGCAGGAATGCTCGCTCCTGTGGGAAACTGTGTTTACAGAAAACGAAGATAAGGGAGACTGTGAAAACAAGACAGCTTTGCTAACGACATCCAATTGCAAAGTTGCTTGTTTTCACTGTCCCTTTATTCTGAAGACCATTTAATGAAATGATACAACCCCTTTAAGTAGGGGGACATGTCTGGCATTGCAGGATCTGAGTCCCTGGCAGCGTAGTGTGTTACTGATGGTAGTCATTGTTATGTTGGTCCCAGCTCTCTGCAGGTCATTCACTAGGTCCCCCCTTGTGGTTCTGGGATTTTTTGCTCACCGTTCTTGTGATCATTTTGACCCCACAGGGTGAGATCTTGCATGGAGCCCCAGATCGAGGGAGATTACCAATGGTGTTGTATGTCTCCCATTTTCTAATTATTGCTCCAACAGTTGATTTCTTCACACCAAGCTGCTTACCTTTTGCAGATTCAGTCTTCCCAGCCTGGTAAAGGGCTACAATTTTGTTTCTGGTGTCCTTCAACAGCTCTTTGGTCTTTACCATAGTAGAGTTTGGAGTGTGACTGTTTGAGGTTGTGGATATGTGTCTTTTGTACTGATAACAAGTTCAAACAGGTGCCATTACTACAGGTAAGGAGTGGAGGACAGAGGAGCCTCTTAAAGAAGAAGTTAAAGGCCTGTGAAAGCCAGAAATCTTGCTTGTTTATAGATGACCAAATACTTATTTTGCACCATAATTTGCAAATAAATTCTTTCCAAATCAGACAATGTGATTTCCGGGATTTGTTTTCTCATTTTGTCTCTCATAGTTGAGGTCTACCTATGATGTCAATTACAGGTCTCTCATCTTTTTAAGTGGGAGAAGTTGCACAATTGGTGGCTGACTAAATACTTTTTTCCTCACTGTACATCCAGTTACTACTGTGCATCTTCCTCTCCAATGCATCATCCTTGAGTGTGGTAACAAAACTGAGTCAAGAGCAACCAGACTGAATTGACTCTCTTAGATTTGATGTAGTCGATAAGATACAAAGTTGAAGATGAACACCCCAGAAGAAGCGGAGAAGAAAGTTAAGTTTTGCTTGTGTCAACACCAATCTATCTTCTCATGGGTTCTGTAATAACAAAAGCTCCTAAATGCGAAAAACATTAGAGCTGCAGCCAAGATGATGATTAGACTATACAATAAGAGAGCTGCAATGCTTATGGGAAAGTCTGAAAGATTTTGATGGATGTATCCCTGTCTTAGATCCAGAAAAAGTCATGCACAAGCAATACATCTCTGGCTAATGTGCTTGTGCCTTGAAGAAAAGCCTTAAAGGGGTTGTGTGAGAAACCCCAAAAAATAAGAACACACGGTGCAGTAATAGTAAAGATAAGCAGTAACTATCTGTCCCCATACAGTGTGTGAAATACTTACAGACACTATTATATTAGATATTACCACCATGTTGGATCTTTCTCCTCACTGGACTAGTGGATGGAGCTACAGTTGCCAAGTGTGCTGTGTAAATACTACATTTAATATATATATGTGTGTATATATATATATATAATATATATATATATATGGCTCTGCAGAGTAGAGCCGTCCCTCATGCCACAAGTCTGTCGGTTCAGCTCAGTTATGTCACTAACCAGGAAGTCACTCAGAGTCTATCCTACTTCCTGTAGGACAGGTTTCTGCTGAGGAAGCAGCCCGGCGACCAAATTTAAAATAATTCTTTAAAAAAGTAAAATGGTTTTCCGGGAAAAAATTTTTTTCCCCTCATTTTGGGGGTCCCCTTTTTATTTTTGGGGTCAAACCATAAAGCCAAAAAAAGGCCCTCTTTAAAGGGGAAATTTTTAAGATTAAAAGGGGTTTTTCCCCCAAATTATTTTTCCCACGGGGTACACCATTACCCTTTGCACCCCGGCCCTCCAAAAAATCTCCGTAGTTTGGTAACCCAAAAACAAATTTAAAGAGAAACCAAAATTTGGAAAAATTATGGGGATTTTAAGGAAAACTTTTTTTTAAAGGGGAATTGAGAACCCAAAAAAGGGAAAGGAGAAAGTTAATTTTGGCTGTTAAACCCCCAACCTAAAAAAATTAAGGGGTTTGTTAATAACAAAAGGGATTTTTTAAAATCCCCCAAAAAAATTAGGTTTTGGCAAGCCCCAAAAATGTTGAAAAGGCTAAACAAAAAGGGGAAAATGCTTATGGGGAAAAGCCCGGAAAAAAATTTTTTGGAAAAGGAAAAAAACCCCCCCGGGGTCTTAGATCCGGAAAAAAAGGGTCAGCCCAAGCAAACCCCTCTCCCCCAAGGTTTTGGGCCCCCAAAAAAAACCCCCCAAAGGGGGGGGTTTTTGGAAACCCCAAAAAATTTTAAGAAACAAAACCCCCCCAGAAAAAAGAATTAACCCCAGGAAAACACTGTCCCCATAAACCAAGGTTAAATATTTTAAACAGCCAAAAATTATTTTTTTAAATTTGACCACCCTTTTGTTTTGGTCTTTCCCCCCCCTTTGGGACCTAAATTGGATTAAAAAAACATTTTTCCAAGTCCCCCTTTTAAAAATTTAACAAACAAATTTCTTTTAAAATGTTGTTTATTTTTAATAAACCCCCAATTAATTCCGGGAAGAGAAAGGGGCCCCCCTTTGGGCCAAAAGGGTTGTGGTTAGTATTTAAAAAAAAAAAAAAAAAAAAAAAAAAAAACCAGGAAAGCAAAACAAAAGGGCCCTACAAAACCCCGGGGGGGAAACCGGGGGTTTTAAAAGTGGGAAAGAAACCCCGCCCCATTTTTTTCCCCAAAAGTTTTTTAAAGCTTTTTGGGTTTTAAACCTTCTTTTCCCAGCCCCCCAATTAAGAAACCAAAGGGGAATTTTTGGGAAAACCTCCAAAGTTTTTCCTGGAAAGGAAAAAATTAAAAAAAATTGATCATTTCAAGATAAAACTTCGAACCCCCCGCAGAAAAATTCTAATCATAAAATTTACAGCCCAAACCAATTCATAAAAAAACAAGGTTCCCTCCAGCCCCCAAATTGACCAAAAACTGTTCCCCCAATTTTTGAAAACCCGGCCAAATACTAATCCCTTTTGAAATTTGGAAACGAATCTGACAAAAACGGGCCGGGAAAATTTAGTTGTTTCTTTTTGGGAAAATTTTTCAGTTTTCCCTTTTTACGGGGAAAAGCCCTTTTGGGGGCCAAAGGAAAGCGGGTTTTTAAGGGAGGGGCTAACGGAAACCAATTTTAAAATTTTTAAAAATTTTCCCAGGGAACAAGGGTTTTGGGGAAATTATTTAATCTAGGGACCCCAACCGGGGTTTTTTGTTCCCCCAATTTATTTAAAAAAACGCCCCAAAACCCGGATATTTTCCCTGCCTTTTTAAGTTAAAACCCCATGTTTTTTATTGAAAATTTTTAAAAAACCAAAATTTTCAAAATGGTAACATTAAAGGGGCAAAAAATTTTGAATTTCAAAATTTTGAAACCTTAAGTTTTGACCCCCATTTGGGATTTTTTCAGTAAAACCCCCCTTTAAAAAATTTTAAAAATTTTCTTTAAACCTTATCAACCCTGAAAAACCCGGGAAAACCACCCCAACAACAAAACTACAGATTCGCTTAATCCCCCTGTTTCCTTAAAACCCGGAATTTAGAACATTTTGTTTTTGGTTTGTTTTTCAGGTTTTCATACGCTTAATTAAAAGGCCCTGTTTTCCTGTTCCCAATTGGGTGAATGTTTTTTTTTAAATTATGGAAAAATAATGGCAAAAAAAGCAACTACAGAATGGGGTTTAAAATAAGGGCTAAGATTACCTTAAAACGAAAAAAATTTTTAATTAGGACATAACAGGAGATAAAAATTTTGGGGAAACCCCAATTTTTTTTCCCCACAAAAGCAGGGGTTTCCCAGGTCCAAAATTTTAGCACGAATATAATTCCAAAATTTAAAAAGGGGCCCCCGAGGAAAGCTGCTTAGCAAAACGATTAGTCCACATACTTTTTTATTCCCTTTTTATTCCGAATTCAACTTTTGTTTTTTTTAAGAATTTCCCCTTGGCGCCTATAAACCCTTTTTTGTATTTTGTTTTTTAGCACTAATATATTTCCCAAAACCTTTTAACCCCGGGACCCTTTAGCGGGGGAAACAGAAAGAGAGGGGCGGTTTACTGAACAACCACCGATGGGTTTGGGGGAAAATTGCCCCCTCCTGACTTCCAAAAAATCACCATTTTAAAGTCCCAATACTCCCAAAGGGTTTTAAATTCATCTGTCCAAGCCCCTCTGCACTTGTGGCGCCCCTCTTGGGGTTTTTTTTTTTTCCTAAACAGTTTTGGGGAATTTTTGCTTTTTAATCACTTTCAATAAAAAAAAACTTTTTTTTATTTCAGTGATGGCATTTTTTTTTTTGGTTCTTTAAAACAAATGACAGTTTTCCCAACAAAAACCGTGTGATCTAGTGTAATCTTTTTGCTCTTTAAAACACTTTTTGTGGGTTTTGGGACTGACGGAACAGAGAAAAAACTGCAAAAAGGCAAAACTGACAGCGAAAAAACCCCCTAAAATGAATAAACATCACTTTTATGTCTCCCAAACGGAGCAAACAACAGAAAGCACAACACAGATGTGAACCACCCTTTAAAGGGGTTGTCTCACAAACCATTGATTCATTTTTCCCTTTCAGCCCCTTTTATTTTTGGTTTTTTTTTGAATTCGGGGGCGTGTTTCCGGGCTTCCCTGGGCCAGTAGAAACCAGGCGGGTACTATAGCAACCCCCGTGCTGACGCCTACCCAAAAAGATTAAACGGGTCTGTAGCTATAGTAAATGGGGAGCTGATGCAGCCCATAAAAGAGGGGATTCTCAGAAAAGGGGGAAATGTTAAGGGGCCATGTATTGCAAAGTGACTTTTTTTTTGCAACTCTTTAACAAAAAAAAGCAATCCTTGTAGGGGGAAAAACCCCTTTTAAAAGGGGTCCCCGGGCCTTCCACTGTTGACAGAAAGGACTCTCACTTTCCTGTGCAGAGTAGGGGATGGCCCCCTTTTTACTAGAACGGGGTTTTAAAAAACATACACCCGACGATCCTAAAATGTTTAAAATAACATACGAAAAGGGAAAAAAGGGAATACAGAAACAAAAAAAAATTTCTGCTTTAGTACCACCAGATTAATTTTGTTGGTTGGGGTGGGGTTTTTCTCACTCAAAAAGAAAATACAACATATTCCCCTTTTAAAATTTAACTTCCAAAAAAAAATAATCTTTTGGGGTTTCCAAATTTTGACAACAAAATTGTAAAAAACACAGTTTTTCCCCTGCGTCCACCATTTAAAATGCAATACATTGTGAGGCCCTCTATACGGGAAACAAAATTCTAAACTAGAGGAAAGCGACGTAAAAAATAATTTAAAATTTTAGAAAAACGGGAATCTTTTGGAAGAAAAGCCCAAACCTTTTTTTTTCCTGGAACCCAAAAAGCAAACAGAAAGGGCAAAAAAAAAAAAAAAAAAATAAGAAAAAACAAAAAAAAAAGGGCAGATCAAATGTAAAGAAAAAAAAAAAATTACAAAAAAAGGGGACAGTAGTATTGTAAAATTCATCCCCCCCCACACTCTGAGAAAGCGTAAAAAAGCAACACATCTAATAAATTTTCCCTCAGACAGAAAAGGGAAAAATAAGGGGACGACGGGCAACGAAAAAAGGCCCGTGCCCACGAGCTTCGAAAAACCTAAAAACAGCACAATAAAAGGCCTATTTCTATGATCCTGCACTATTAAAACCAATGGGCTTCTTTAAAGGTTTCCCTCTGATCAAAATACAGAAATCCCAAAAACTTCACAGGAACAAAATGGAAAATTTGGTACAAAATTGACTGCATTTCTAAGAAGCCCGTTTTCCCCTTCAAACACAAACAAATTTATTCAAATAAATTGGGAAAAATCGGATTAAGCGGCAGGGGATTTTATATCAAAAACCACCTTCCCCCATCCAAGAAAAAAGGTGAAAGGTTCACCTCAAGTGGCCGCTGCTCTGCCTGCAGGTAGATATAGACTGTAGTTCATTTCTTGCATGATTTCATCTACAGTTTAGAGAGGATGGAAACAATCATTTTTTGGCTTAGGGAGCAAGAAGCACAATTCGGCAGAACTCGGACAATTCTGATGTCATAGAAACACGAGTAGATCTGATCAGACAAACATAGCTAAAAAGGTGAAGTGCCTGAAATATTATATATAAGAAGCTTGAAGGATTCAGAATAAAAGGAACTCTTCAGGCAAATCTGATAAAAATTTGTTTTTGCATTTTGGTTTTATAGATCTAGAGGGTATAGTGCATGACAACATTTGTTAGAATCCCTATGTCAGTCCCTACATTTGACAAAACACAATGGGCCCAAAAAATGAAAAAGGGCCCTAAATTTGCCAGCGTATAGCTCCCATGAACGTGCGCTCCACTATACACCGGGTGTATTAAAAGGTACGTTTTGCTCGTCTCCCCCCTTTTTTTTACTTTTTTTCCCCCCCCGGGAATCCCGGTAAAAAATGAGAGCGAAAATTTTCCCATATTAGTGGGGCCCAACTTTGGGTATATTGCAGAAAAAAAAAAAAACAATTACATCACAAAGTCCTGCCCGCAAAGACACCGTGTGAACATACCCAAAGGGGCTATTTTCACAGGGCTTTTTTTCCCAAAGGGTAATTGCGGGGAGGGTTTTTCGCCCCCAATTACCCCGGGCTGCTCCATAAACATGCATTTTTCCCCGGAAACGTACACGCCGAAATAATTGAAATGTACTTTCTTCCCCCCCGGGCCCGATTCCCCGACCGGAAAAGAGGAGAGGGAATCCATTTTTTCTCTTTTAAAGAACTAAGGTTTTACCGTAAGGGACAGAACGGATTTCAGCCGTACTGCAGCGCAAAAAACGGCGCGCAGTAGGGGCTGAAATCGGTCCCAAAAAATTAAACCGTGTGAACAAGCCCAAGGCCAAAATTTGGTCCGAAATTTAAAAGGGTGCCGAAGTCGAAAATTTAGGGGCTAAAAAAAAATTTGGCCCATTCTTTAAAGGGAAAATCCACAGTTCTCATAGAGAACTATGGATTACGTCTCCTCTCCCGGGCCGGGGGAATCCGCTGGGCGGGGAGTTTAATTAAACAGGGGAAATTAACCAGCGGCGTATAGCCCGCTGGTAATGCAAGTAAAAGGGCCCGGCGAAGTCCCGGGCCCCCCGCTCATTTTCCCCCTGGGGGGCCCCCACCACCGCGTTTTTGCGGGCGTTTAAATTTCGTCCCGGGAGTTAAGCCGTGGGGAACAAAGCCTAACAGTAAAAAATCCCTTTTGAGCCCAGTTTTTTAATTTTTTTAAAACCTCCCGGGAAAAAAGAAAGTGGGGTTCTGAAATTGGTGCTAACGGGGAAAAAGGCCCAAATTTTTGGGAAATAAAGGGCACCTGTATCAACCGGGAACGCCCTTTATCCCCGGATGGGCTGCTCCTTGAAGGGTGGAAAGCTCCTTTTTTTCCAAGAGGCCTCTGCTCCAAAAAAAATTTTTGGGCCCACGCAATCCAAAAAAAGCCGCAATTTTTCATTAAAAATTTTACATTTTTACTTTGAAAATCAAACCCGTCGTCTACAGTAACTATCCATCCATCCCCAAATTTTCTATCTATATATCTATTCATCTATCTACTACAGTTTCCCAAACTGTTACCGACCCCCCACATCAGTAACTATTTACAGTACTATCCCCATCTAAACCCCATCTATCTATCTATCTTCTATCTATCTATTCTATCTATCAATAAAATTTTTTCTCCTGTTTAAAAATGTTGATTACTTTTTTTACTATGTCCAAATTTTAATTTTTAATGCGCTGTGGGAAAATGATGGCGGGTAATACAAAATTCTTTTTTATAAAATAAAAATTATCTAATTGTCTATCTACCTATTATTTATCATATATATGTCTCTTTATCACTTTAACATAAATGTTTGTTTTCAGTCTTTTAAACTGTCATTTCAGAGGAATGAACATTATGCATTATATTTACCAATAATGATGACAACAATAGATATATACTATTACTGTTGCTATAGCAACCATTTTACCTATCTTTACTGCAAGTTGTGTTACCTTAAACCGTAAGGCTGTTTTTTTTTTTTGTTTTTTTTTAAAAACCACCAGACAATTTAAACCTATTTTTAAAAATTTTTTTGGGGGGGGGGGGGGGGGGGGGGGGGGGGGGAGAGAAAAGACATTGAAAACTTGTGTTATTTCTACAGCACTGAAACTATTAGACATGACCTTGATATTGAAAGAGCTGCAGTCTGCTACAGTGGACAAAGGAAGAATTTTTCCTAATGGAGTTCAATACAAATGCATAGTATCTACAACAGTGCCACACCCCAAATCATTCCCATGTCTCCAGGGATGTTCCCACAAAGCCACTTTCCTTGTTTTCAACAGTTTATTAAAACCCCTCGAAACCCAACCACTTTTTTCAAAAGAAGGGGGGGACACTTGGGGGCCGTCCCTTTCCCCTTTATTAAAATTGGGAGTTCTGAATATAACTGAGCGTATTCAACCCATAAATTTAAATTTTTTCCCCCAAAAAAAGGGTATTTTACAAGGGGGTTTTTGAGGGCTTTTGTGAACATACGCTTTTGGAAAACTGTTTTTGGGCCATCGTCCCGACCCTAAATGGACCCCAAACAATTTCGTGTTTACTTTTTTAAAAATTGGGGCTCGGGCCCCTAAAAAAACACCCGTGCCCCGAGGTCCTTTCCCTGGCTGGCAAAAATTCTTGGGCCGGAGGCAACAGGAAGGGCCCTTTTCCAAAAGGATGGCGTCCGCCCGGACCAAAAACACCCTGAAAAGGGGTTTTGCCCGGGAGGGGACGAGCGCCCCTTTTGGCCCCCCCCCGCCAAAGGGAAAATTTCCCGGACCCACCGCCCCCCGACCACCGTTGGAAAGGGGGTTTTTTAAAAACCCTTGAAGGAAAACCCCCCCGGGCCCCGGGGCGCCTTTCCCCCAAAACAAGCCGGTTGAAAAGTGAAAAAAATTGGGGCATTGGGAACCCGCCCTTTTTGGGGGCACCAAAAAAAGGCCGCATAAGGCCTCGCCCCGGAAAGGAGCTTCCCGGAGGAAAAACCGGGGGTTGAAGAAAAGGGCGGAACGCGCCCTAGTCCCCGGGGGAATTTCCCGGGGAAAATTAAATTTTTCTGGGGGTTGTTAAAAATTTTTTAAGGGGTTTACCTTTCCCTTTTCTTCCCCAAAAAAATTTCACTTGGGTGGGGGGCCCCCCAACCCCTTCCCCGTTTGGGCCCCCTCCCCCCCAAAATCTTTTTACGCGCAGGAGCCCAATTTAATACCATAGGATGCGATCCTGCTGCAGCCAACAAGCATCCAAACATGAAGTTGCGTGTTGGATCCGTTTAGGATCCGATCGATGCTGCGTTTTTGGATACGATTTTCGGATCCAAAAACACCATGTGAACGGCCACTAAATGGGAAGAATTTCCACAAGTGCTACTCTCATCATGCCTCAACACAGTCGTAGCTAGCTGTTAGAAGGAAGTGGCTTCATAGGAACACCCCTTTAGGTATATGCAAAATACGTAACATCCG
This sequence comes from Phyllomedusa bahiana, assembly GCA_025379985.1. Lineage (NCBI taxonomy): Eukaryota > Metazoa > Chordata > Amphibia > Anura > Hylidae > Phyllomedusa > Phyllomedusa bahiana. Next base: position 121,928 of record JAODAL010007281.1, read on the forward strand.
TACAAATGTGCAATTTCATCAGTGTGTCAAAGCATTTCATATATAACCACATTCAGCAAGGCTTAATGAGCAGAACAGTTTGCATACAAGGAGTAGAAATAAACAGGGTGACATGTATGAGTGAGACTGCGCCATTTTTTGGAGTATGTTGCTCCAAAAAACTGTTGAAGCCAAGTTCTATAGATGTATGAACCATCGTACTCCAAACTTTGGCAAAATTTTGCCAGACTCAACACTTTTTAATGGACCAAAGATACAGATTTATAGGACTAGCCACATTTATGAATCTGTAACGCCAAAAGTAGGCACATAACTACAGTATCAGTACCAGTCAGACCAAGTTAAAAGTGGTCTGACTGAGGCCAAAGTTGTCGTAGACTAACTAGATTTGCCATAAGGGCAAAAAATATCAATTCTTTCTCAACGTATACCACTAAAATAATAAAAACTAATTTATGATAATTATCAAGCTGTGAGGAAAATGATAGAAGATGACAAAAGTCACCCCCCAGGCTCTCACAAATTCACTCAGTTATTGCAGAAAGTCACCCAAGCTCCCCCACTCAATGAGTGCTATGATTTCACCGTATTTGCAGGGCGTATTGCAGCGCAATTACGTGCATAAGTATGTCCGTCAAATGCGCCGTGTGAACATAAACCAAAAAATGAAAAAATAAAAATCAGAATAAAATGTTATTAACATAATACATTTTACATTAGAAAAGCAACTCAATGAACTGCTTTAATTTGTATAGAGAAGGAAAGAAGCTCCTAAGTGTCAATCACCCTGTTAAATGTTTCTCTATCTACTACATTACAATGCTCTCCATGTGTCAATCTCAATTTGTAGTTAGAATGTTGCAAGAGATAAGCAGTTATTAGGCTAGGGCCATACAGCATAGAACAAAAACCATCAGGACGGCTTTTTGTCTGATGCATGACCACAGTTTTTATCACATTTTGCGTAAAAACCGCGGGCGGTTTTAGCCTTTTTTTCCGTCGGCCCATACAATTGGATACATGGGAAACCGATGGAAAGACGTCAGGCGCCGGCGTTTTTTCCAACATGTTCCTAAAACTAGCGGCGCTAGAAAATGATCGGGAAAAAAATTACCTGTGTAGACTACAGGTCGCTTTTTCTCGTAAAGTCTATGGGCCTGCAAAACAATCGGAATTTCAAATACAATCGTTTTTGCATGCTGTGTAGACATAGCCTTACTGTCAATCATACTTAACAACTGTAATATTTGTATTCTAACTTTTAATTATCTTCTCTATAGAGACTGATGCAATTCATTGAGTTGATTTTTTAATGAAAAATTAATTATGTTAATAATAAAATTTCGTTCTGATCGGTACATTTTCCGTTTTTTAGAATTTAAATCTTATGAAATACTTTATTTTAGACTGTCATATTGTACATTAATTTTCATTCATCAAGGTCACTGGGTCAGTAGGTCAAGATTTTGCACGCTTTATACACTTTAACAAATTTTTATATCTTTTGTTTTTATTATATTAAATGAAACGAATTTTAATCAGCTGTTGATCAGTGTTGAAATTTAAGTCTCAGTCTTTATTCTACATACGGCAATAGCCAGCACACCACAGGTCTCGCTGGGAGCTCTAATGCATCAAGCAAGATCACTGACAGTTTCTATTCACTGATGCTATTCTAATGGCTTTTTTTTTTATTGTTAGCCCGCTGTGATGTGTTTGTAATCAATGAAAATACTATAATAATGGGATTCATGGTAGATGCTGTATTGGCTTTCTAATTTTATATTATTTAAATAATTATTAATTTTATAATACTATACTATATAATATACTTTAATATTAATTTTATATTATTTAATTTTTAAACAATTTTATACAATTCTATATTAATTTTATCTTTTTGTTAAATTATTGAATTATATACATACCTATATAATTTGATAATTAACATTAGTTAGCATGGCCTGAGCTGTCAGGAATAATGTCCAGTCTTTTCTAGTGCGCCAACCGTTGCCCTTATAATGCAGCACATTTAGACTTCGCACCAACATTACCCTGCAATCCACTAACAATGTGCAAAATGTATGAACCGCAGTACGACAGGTTCATACATACTGGCACATTCTACACGGCTCTAGAGCTATTTACCGGCACCGGTGATTTTGGATTACCTTTAGGCCTCGTTCACACGGCTTATGTCGCCGCGTATTTGCCGACGGATTGACGATCGTCAATCCGTCGGCAAATCCGTCCGAAATAAGTCACAGCCATTTTTTTCTATTGATTTCAATAGAAAATACGGCTCGTCGTTCAACACGACGCGTTTGGTTCCGTTTTCCCGGGTTGCCGCCGCGGATTGACGACGGCAACCGGACGGAAAAACAATTCACCCTGTCAATTATTTCCGGACGGAATTTCACCACCTACAATGATTGTAGGTGAATCCGTCGGGAAATCAGTTACAAATACTTCCCACACTTAGTGGCACTTATTTGCAACTGATTTTCAACTGATTTCAGAACGTATTTACATCGGAAATCCGTTGTAAATACGTTCTGAAATAAGCCGTGTGAACGAGGCCTTATAGGCGGCCACATGGATTTGCTGGTCAACATCTGCAAAACTGTGCGATCATTAACAAGCAGTGATTGTTTCACCCCTATACCCACATAGATTGTAAGCTCTTGCAAGCAGGGTCCTAACACCTTGGTCGACATGTCAGAAAAGAGGTGCTTGAGTGTCAGAGTGTATAGTGTGCCTGAATGTATGAACCTATCAAAAATATGGCGTGTGGTATACATTGCATAGTGATGCGCCTAATTTAGACGCATAGCATAATTTAGGTACATAGCGTATTATTGCTAGCAGATTTTAGGCGCATTCAAAGGTGTCGTGCCTGGGGTATAACGTGCCTAGTTTTGGTGTACGACAGTTCATTTATATAGAGAATAGGGCGTCAACAGTTATTTGGTGCAAAATCCCCCCCAAAAATGGTGACGCCCTAATAGGACATGCCGCCCAAAGTCTGTACTTACAACCACTACATTGTAAAGTGCTGTGGAATATGTTGACGCTATATAAATAAAAATTACTATTATTATTTGGGAACAATGATGAATATTGATTGCGAGTGGCTGCCCAATTCCCTGAGTGTTCATTTGCAAATCCAAGTGGCCGCTTATTAAGTTAATTAAAAATCACTGGTGTGGGATTGCAGCAGTGATTCTCGATCGCGTCACAACCACATCTGCAATGAGACCACTGTAACTGATAGCTGTATTTAGAATATAGACACCCATCACCGTCTAGGGCAATGGGGAAAGTACAAATACTTTCGAGGGAAGCATTATCTGCAAATATCTGCCCAAGATATTACAAAAAGATTACAATTCCTCCTAAGCTTGGACTGGCCGCCTGGTGGGCCCCCCTGAGCCGCTGTGGGCCCCGGAGGCAGTGCCGTCGCTCCCCGGGGCCCAGCCGCGCATCTGGTCCCTGAAAGCCCGGGCCCTGCGTCCCGAGCGTCCAGAGACCGGGCCAGGTAGCTAATGTCCCCGACTCCCGGGGCTGCGCGGTGTCAGCAGAGCACAGCGCCATTAGCGCTGCGCTCCGCTGATCTCTCTGGCAGGCTGAAGGCATTAGGCCTTCAGCCTGCCGGGCGCCGGCCCCTACTGCTGACGTAGGCGGCGCGGTGACGTCACATCACCGCGCAGCCTATGCAGGGCAGCAGGAGCCGGCGGGGAGCTCGGAGCGGTCGGGAGCGGCAGGAGCGGGAGCGAGGTAAGTGGATGTTTGTTTATTTTTTTAACTACCTAATGGGGCCCTGACTACCAGAGGGGCCCCTGGCTACTTCAGGGGGACCTGGCTAACAGTGGGGCCCCTGGCTACCTAAAGGGGGGCCCTGACTACCAGAGGGGCCCCTGGCTACTTAAGGGGGTCCTGGCTACCTAAAGGGGGGCCCCTGGCTACTTAAGGGGCCCCTGGCTACATAAAGGGGGCCCTGGCTACTTTAAGGCGGCCCTAACTACCAGAGGGGGCCCTGACCACCTAAAGTGGGCCCTGGCTACTTAAGGGGGCCCTGGCTACATAAAGGGGGCCCTGGCTACATAAAGGGGGCCCTGGGTACTTTAAGGGGGCCCTGGGTACTTTAAGGAGGGCCCTGGCTACATTAAGGGGGCCCTGGCTACCTAAAGAGGGCCCTGACTATCAGAGGGGGCCCTGGCTACCTAAAGTGGGCCCTGGCTACTTAAGGGGGCCCTGACTACTTAAGGGGGCCCTGGCTACCTTAAAGGGGGCCCTGGCTACCTAAAGGGGTGTCAGACACCTGAGCTGGTGTCAGACCTCAATGTGGTCTCCATATGGCGGTGTTGTAGGTTATACCTGAGCTGGTGTCTGACCTCTATGTGGTCTCCATATGGCGGTGTTGTAGGTTATACCTGAGCTGGTGTCTGACCTCTATGTGGTCTCCATATGGCGGTGTTGTAGGTTATACCTGAGCTGGTGTCTGACCTCTATGTGGTCTCCATATGGCGGTGTTTGTAGGTTATACCCCGAGCTGGTGTCGACCTCTATTGGTCTCTATATGGCGGTTTGTAGGGTTTTTACCCAGGTTTGGACCTCATTTCC
>JAODAL010007282.1:0-126542 GCA_025379985.1 Phyllomedusa bahiana
CAAACTTCGACTTCGTTCAAAAAAACCGGGGAAGTTTTTTTCCTGAAATTCGAAAACGAATTTTTCCCCTTCGTTAAAAATCAATTCGCCCATCTCTATCCCTAGTGCGTTAATTTGGAAAAAATCCACCAAACCCCCAGAATTTGGAGGAACAAACCCACTGGAAAAATTTGGGGGGCTCCTTTTCCCTTTTGGGACCATTAAAGGTTTTTGGGGGAAAGGGACCCAGAGGGGCTTAAAAACTTAAAAACCCCCCTTTCCCAAAACCTATAAAAATTTTTGGGAAAAAACACCCCAGGAAAAAACCCAAGAAAGTAAAATGCTATTTTCGAACCCCCCAAAAAAATTTCACCAATTTTTTAAAAAGGGTTTGGCTGTTTTAAAAAGGGGAAAAATTAAAAATTTTTTTCCCCAAAAAAAAGGGAGTTTTACCCCCCAAAAAGGTTTCATTAGGTTTTTTATAAAAAAAAAAACACCCCAAAATTTGTGACACAATTTCTTTTTTAAGTTTAAACAACAAGCTTAAATAAAATGTGTAAACTGGTTTTTTGGGGGAAATGACCGAACCCAAGTGAAGGGAGTGCTATTTGGCGGGAAACCCCCAACTTGTGGGGTTGCATGTCATCTGCTAGCCCCCAAAAAATTTCAGAACAGGTGAAACCTTCCTGAAGTCACCCCATTTGGATTCAATTTCCCCTCAGGGAACTTTATCTAGGGGTTATTTGTGTTTTTTTTGGGGCCAACCCGGGGGGTTGCACTGGTTTTTTTTTTTTATCATTGGGCTCCAAAAATTTGGAAAAAAAAATTTTCAATTCTGCCCTTTGGTTTTTTGGGTTTTATTTTACACCGGAATTCCTTTTGGAATGAATGAAATGATAGCTTTAAAAATGTGGGGCAGTACAATTTCAAAAATATCAAATTTAAAAGAGGGGTTTTTTATGTTTTTTCGGTTCTTTTTAAATAAAAATGCTTTTGGGAAAAAAATACGTTTTTAAGTCCCCATAGGCTGACAAACCCCAAAATTTTTTTTAAATTTTTTTTAATTGGAGTTTGAATTTTTTTTGGGGGTTTTATTTTCTTTTTATCAAAGGGTTTTGGGGGGGCGGGTGAAACAAAAAAAAAGCAATTTGGGAAAAGGGTTTTTTGTTTTAAATTTTTTACAGTGGCACGTGGGGTAAAGAAAAAACCCAAAAATTCGGGGGCGAAATTTTCCCCCAAAACAAAATTTTAAAATTTTTTTAAAACCCTGCTTTTAAAAAACAAAACCTGTTTTTTTTTTTAAAAAAAACACCCCAAAATCCATCCCCCCCGGGCCCTTCCCCTTCTGGACCTGGACCCTGTTCTGCTTTTTGTCCTTTCCCCCAACACGGCGACCACTGGGTGGGGGGGCCCCCGGGTGGGGTCTGTTTAAATTCCCCTTTCTGTGTTTCCCCCCGGTTTTTTTGCTGGGGGGTTTTCTCACCTGTCCCCCGGGTCCTGTTTTGGGTTTTGCCCCACTTTTTCCCTTTGGACAAGCGCCCCACTCCGGGTCCCGGATCTAAAGGGGGCAGTGTTCCAATTAAACCCGGGCCAATGACCAAAACCTCCTGTGATTTAAAAAGGAAAATTTCCCGCCCCTTTATTCCTGGTCAATCCAAAAATTGTCTACCTGACCTCTTTGGGCTATGTTTTTCGGGCCCTTATTTCCTGCGCTTTCCTACCTCCATTCTGCTGTTACCTGCAGTTTTCTTATGCCCATTTGTACCTACCTGCTACCCTTTCCCCCTGCCTCTGTCCCTCTCATATGTTTACAACACAATACCCAAAAAAGTGGGGACTTTATATATTTTTGATCTTTTTGTGGTGGTTGGTAATGGGAAAAATGGGTGGTGGACATGTTTTACCTTATTTTGTTTTGTGTTCATTTAACTTTTTTATGAGTGGTTGTCTTATTGGTATTTTTGCATTTGTGCAATCTCCCCATCTATTATAGTTTGGCCTTTTCTGCATGCTGGTGTGAACAGGTATCAATTTAATGTGCAGTTTTTTTATCATCTAATTGTCCCCCTAGTGGATGGGTGTGTGAGCTACTGCTCAGCAATTACCTGCACCTGTTTATCTTTCCCAAATAGCACAGAGGCCTGTGTTGCCTCTTACTGGGTTCAGTCTCTAGTTCAGTCATTGAGCTGAAAGTATGGCCTTTAAGTGTTTTTGAGTAAAAAATGTCCCATTTTTCTGTTATTTTTTATGTTGTAGCACTTTAAAAAATGTTTTTATTATTTAAAACTATGTTTATGCATCACTAGGTTCTCATACTCATAACTTTTTTATTTTCTGCAGGAGCATTTTTTTTTGCGGGATGAACTAATGTTTTCATTGGTACTAGTGATGAGCGATTACGTTGACTATCGTCATCGGGGCGATAGTCGATATCGGCAATTATCAATAAGATATCCGATAAGTCATAAAGATTAATCACCGATGACCATTAAAAGTCTATGGGAGAGGAACAACACCTTCATTCTTACAACCCCAAACAGGTGGAGAACCGGGAATTAACATCCACAACGTCAAATGGATACGGGCTACATCTAAGGAAAACACACTTTAGGTTTATAAAAAGCCACAAGAAAAAATCACACACCATTCACTACCCCCTGTCTTGCACCAAAAGCATGACCCTTTAAACCTGCATGACCCCACAAATTAAAAAAAGTGCCAGAAGGCAGTATGATTTGAACCATCATTTTACTTGAACGGACATTGAATATCCCTGTCCTGGAACGCGCTGAGCCCCAAACCTGCATTCCCCCAAAATTAAAAAGTGCCGGAAAAAGGAGTTTTTTCAACCACCATTTTAGTTTGAACTGGACATTGACTATACCTGTTCCGGGACCGCAGAAATGACCATTAAACCTGTCTGACCCACAGATTAAAAAAGTGCGGGAAAGGAGTCTTTAAAAACCACCATTTTATTTGAACTGGACATTGACTATACCTTGTCCTGAACCGCATTTATGACCATTAAACCTGTCTGACCCCCAAATTAAAAAGTGCCGGAAAAGGAGTCCTTTGCAACCACCATTTAGTTTCACTGGACATGACTATATCTGTCCTGAACCGCAGAATGACCCCTGAACCTGTTTTGACCCACAGATCACAAAGTGGCACTATCCCTATTTTGTACAGTGACGTCATTTAGAATATTTTTTGGTAACTGACATTTGTTTACAGAATTTATTTAGGGAAGTTTTATTTTATAGTTTTACATTTTAAAATCATTTTGCTTTTTTTTCAACGTGTGATAACATACAACATACACCCCCTCCCTGCAGTTTTTAAAGGTATTTTTTTACACAGTAAGGGTTTGTTAATTCGCCGCCCCCCCCCAAATAAGTAATAAAAAATGTCCTAATCATCCCCAAAACACTTTTTAGTTGAGAAGACATTTGCCCTCCTGGCTTCTGAAGTGATTCAGCCAATCAAATTAAAATGGTTTCATTTTTCCTCCAAATCCTTCTTCATGATTAGGGACAGACTCCCCTGGAGATCAAATGATGCGACCCCATAGTGACTCCACACCAAAAAAATTTTAAGCCTCAAATTGTGCAATTTGTGTCCAGCCCTGGGGGCCCTTTTTGAGACTATTTAAACCCCTCACAGAAATCACCTTTTTCAAAATCTGATTTTTTAGAGAAATTTGAAGCTGTCCTGATTGCCCCTAATGGTGAGAGCCAGTGTTGCCGTCAGCCATCTGTTAACACGAAGGTCCAGCTGCCAGGGCCAGACTTACAGCGGGTGCGGTGAGAGCCCAGGCTAGCGTCTGTCATCTTTTAAACACGCAAGTTCAGCTGCCGGGGCCCCGGGAGTTACAGTGGGTGCGGTGAGAGCCCAGGCTGGCGTCCGTCATCTATTAACACGGTAAAAACGCCCTTATGACGCATTAACGAAAACAGTCGTGCTGAAGCAGAGTGCGGAAGCGGAAGTGTGAGGTAAGACCTCCAGCCTTCCTCAGTACTTCCCAGCCTTCCTCCGTATGAGTGTGGACCAATTGAGTTTCACTTGGAAATACTGGTGGTTAACGCTCCTGTTCCACCCAGGTGCCCTTTTCTTGGCATTTCTTTTTCTCATTTTACTCAACGTGCTGGAGGAAATTGTCTCTGTTCTTTGTTCTCTGTCCGTGGCCCAAATACTCCATGTCCTCTGAAAAACCTACATCTGGTCAAGTCTTCCTTTGTACCTCCCTTGTACAATTCAGAGAATTTTTTTACCAGCCTTTTTGTACATGAAAGTTTTTTAGTATTTAATTCTAGAAAACCATTTTTAAAAAAAGAATGGAATCCCACCATGTTTTTGTTTCTCTTTTTTTAATTGTATTAAATGGGTTGTCTCAATACAGGAAATGCTAAGCTATGTTAAAGATCTTGCAAAAACAAGTCATTTTGCAATATGTGTCCATTAACAGTGTCCTACCTATTCCTGTTTCTGACAGCACCATCACCCTTGAGCCACTCTTGACAATTGTGAAAAACAAATGTCTGTTAGAAACAACATTTTTTACAATAGGACCTGTAGAAATAGCCCCATTCACAGCAAAATGCCCCCAAAAATTCCAAAACCATGACCCATGAGCCACTTTTGACAATTGTGAAGAACAAATGTCTGTTAGAAACCACATTTTTTTTATAATAGGACTGTAGTATAAGCTGCATGTCACAGCAAAATGCCCCCAAAAATTCAAAACATGACCCTTGAGCCACTTTTGACAATTGTGAAGAACAAATGTCTGTTAGAAACAAATTTTTTTAGAATAGGACCTGAAGTATTGCTGCATTTCAAAGCAGCATGCCCCAAAAAAAATAATAAAAATGACTTCTTCACCACTGTTAAAAATTGTGAGGGAGAAATGCCACTAAAAAGCCACATTTTGTTCCAAAGGACCATGATTATTGCTGTATTTCACAGCAACATGACCCCAAAAAATTATAAATATGATTTCCCTCAGCCACTATTAAACATTGTGATGGAGAAATGCCACTTAGAAGCCACATTTCATTTCCAAAGGACCAAAATTATAGCTGTATCTCACAGCAACATGACCCCCAAAAATTAATAAAAAGACTTCTCCAGCCACTATTAAAAATTTGATGGAGAAATGCCACTAAAAGCCACATTTCTGTTCCAAAGGACCAAAATTATAGCTGATCTCACACAACATGACCCCCAAAAATTATAAATATGACTTCTCAGCCCTATTAAAATTGTTGATGGAAAATGGCCACTTAGAAGCCACATTTCTGTCACAAAGGACCATAATTATAGCTGAAATCAACAGCAACATGACTTCAAAACCATTGACAATGCAAAACTTCTAAAGATAAAGTGAGTAAATGAATTTAACGATGTTGTCATGAAACCTTGCTGTCTTTTACAGTCTCCTCACAGAAAAAAAACCAGCAAAATGAACTGTTGGGAAAAGAGAATAAAAATTGCAGTAAGAAAATGATCAATTTTAAAAAAAAAGTTTTCAAGAGGCCCCATTTCTGTTTGAAGAGAATGTGAAGTAGACCGGCAACAAATTTTCGGTGACCTCGGCAATTGGGGCCATAACGTCATCAGAGACCCCAGCCTGATTCATCTTGATGAAAGTCAAACATCCCATTATCTGTGGAAAGCCGAATGCGTTTGTCTGTAATGACTCCTCCAGCTGTGCTGAAGGTCCGCTCAGATATGACGCTGGCTGCTGGGCAGACAACACCTCTATGGCGGGGGCGAGCGAGCTCGGGCCATTCGTCCATTTTGGATACCCAGAATACTATTGGGTCCGGAACACATACAAAAACATCGGTGTTGAGACGCAGATAGTCTTTGCACCATGATCTTAAGTGGCCCTCTGTGGTTTTTTGGATGTGTGCCCTGCATTGCATGCGTTGGTGAGGTTGGTAAATAAAGATTGCCAGAGGTCACCCATTAGGCTTCTGCCACCTTGCCTGCTGCTGCCGTTTTCTAACGGAATACTTTGGCACTCTACTGCTGTCACTTCGCTGATGTTGTTCCACTGTGACATTTGAGAAAGTGAAGCAGACGCAACATGGCCCTCCATTGATCAATCAGCAAGGTCTCCATTTCCTGCATTTTACTCTCTATTTGGGTGGGTGGAAGGAAAGTGCTGAGTTTTGTTTTGTACCGGGGATCCGGGAGGGTGCCACCCAGTAACTGCTGTTCATTTTTGATGGCCTTAATGTGAGATCATGTTGAGGAAATGGAGCATCCAAGCACTCAAGTAGAGAGGAGCCTGATTTCCCAAACCTCTGGGTCGAGGGCACTAGCAAACTGATCTTCCTCATCTTCCTCCTCCGCCCAAATTTCGCGCCAACCTCTTTTCCCAAGGCAGGGGACGTCGGAAACCCGTCCGGTGACTAGAAAAATACCTCCTCCTCCCTCCCCCCGCTTCCTCCAGCACAGCTTAAACACAGCCCTGACTTGCCTGAGATGAAAGCACCCTGAGAGATGATGCGCTGCCTTGCACTAGCCCTGGACCCCGAACCACTTGCCAAAATGAAGACTGATAAAATTAGAAACTGTCGGGCCTTGTGGATTCGATTGGGAGAGAAAGGCCTCCGTGTCCCGCATCTGTGTCCGTCTCCTCCCCCGTCGCTGGTGGGACCTGTTGTTTCAAGTGTCCAACGATCGTGCAAGAACTAAAAAATCACCACAATGCTCATGCTGACAAGGGCATCGTCCGCACTGACCTTTTTGGTGGCTTCTTCAAAACTGGAAAGGGATGGTGCAGAGCTCTTTCACCTGCCTCCACTCTTGGGTGGCTAAAACCCCCCGAGGTCCGCACCGCTGCTTTGTCAGGCCATGTGTCACTTCCCTACTGGGCGTAATGGCATTTTGCCTGCTGCCACAATCGCTGGAGCATGTGGAGGTGTGGAATTCCAGCGTGTTGCCCTACGTCCCAACAATGAGACCGGTGACCGGGAGACCGAGTTGACGCTGCAACGCAGCCAGGGGGACGAAGCAGGGTGTGAACGGCGGAAGTGGGGAACTCCAGACCTCAGCCTTCCTCAGCAGCAGTCCCCGACCCGGGTACGCTTTAGAAATTTCTGGACGACAAGGTTTCATGACATGTGCCAGGCCCAAAAGAAGGGGCTCCAAACCTACCGATCTTAAGGGCGGGGCCAGCAATTTCGCCCGTTATCGCACACCACCTTCCCTGGCACAAGGCTCTTTGTCACCCAGCCACGCTTGTCTCCGTTGCGAGAAACCCACCACAGCTCCTGACCTGTGTGTGGACGGTCTCCCAAAACAGATTAATTTCAACAAACACGGCCTGGTTTTCTCTGGCACATGATGCCCAAAAAGGACCTTTGGGTGGAAAGAGTCCCTGCACCATCCCTGTGGCTTTGAAAAGCGTGCGCCACCGAAGCCACCGTTCCCCACCCAGATACATCCCCCAGTCTCACCCAGTGAGCTGTCAACAGAGATATAGCTGCCTTGACCCTGACTTACAATTCCATTTTGTCGGTGGTCAGATGGCCTTTTCCGGACACAATGCCCGACAACGCCTTGAAAATTTAGATGACACGTGGCTAGCCAGGGCAGGGACGGCTTTTTTCTGGCAAAGAAATGCCTCTCGGCATTTGTATTGGGGGCCAGGCAAGGGCTAATGAACGTGGCGGAAACCCATCTGTGTCCACCAGAATTGAAAGGCAACATTTCCAAGGCCAAAAACCTGGCAATGCCCCCACATTTTAGGCTTTTGGCTTTGGATGGTTTGGGTTAAAGTGTTTCTTCTGGCTCCCAAAACCCGGAAGAACAGAAGGCTGGCTTGCTAGATTGGCCGTGTACGGTCGGCAGGGTCGTCAAACTGTGCGGGAAAGGGGAAAAATGGGAGGGGATGGGTCCCTTGGTGTGCGATGGTATTGGGCGAAGGTGAGGCTGAAGCAGTAGGCTGATCCCTGATCAATGACTCTGAGAGACATGGGCAGCTGAGGAATGCTTGGTGGTGGCGGAGGAGGAGGAGGCGGGGACAGAGGGGTGACAGTGGTTGGGGCCCGCGTCGGTCTGGCCCTTTTTGGCCAAGTGTTGCCTCCATTTCAACTCATGCATTCGCTGCATGGGACTAGACATGTTGGTGGTGGTTACACACCTAAGATTCGTGCCTCTACTTATGCGTTTAACGGCAAAGGCGGCAAAATGACATCCTGGGTGAATCAAGGCTTTTTTCAAAGAAGGCCCAGGCTTTGAGAGGTCCTGGAACCTTTTTGACAGCGATAAGCGAGGGGCGGGGTTTCCGCTGACCCCTGGCTGGCGGAATCATATCAGCAGACTTATCTGCGACCGCCCCTCAATCCCTTTTTGAGGCGGGACCCTTACTGACACTACCCCATCGTCTTCCTCCTCGCCCAGTATGATGAAGCGCTCGCAAGCATTTCTGCTGAAAAGACCACGTTGGATCCGCAATGTCATCATCATCATCATCAACACAGGTGACTTGGTCGTCCTACATTTTTGCATCCAGGAGCTGCGGGCTTTCAAGCAAGAGGGACTGCAAGGCTTGCCGACCGCCCGGAATTTTTTTGCCGATTGACCCCTCCTCTCTCCTCTGATGGCATCAGTAACTGGGCGTCAGAGCAGAGAAATCATCATCTTTGGACCTCTTAAATTTTAACATGCCTTCTGACCCCAATCGCATTTGTCATCAAAGAGGGGTCTTCAGAAAATGGAATACCACAGTGGTGGGTACATGAAATTGAAAATTTTTGGGCTGCCTTCGCTTCAAGTTGGACGGATGCTGATGATGCTGATGACGACATTAGTGACCGTGACTGGGAGGACGAGAGGTAAACCTGCTGGATGCAGGTTGCATTAACCACTGAAGAACAGATTGCGACGCTGTTCGTTACTGAGAAATTTACGGGGCCCCCGACCCAGCGATGACAGGCCTGACGGTCCTGCAACTGATGATCCGCTGGCATGCGTGTTGTCGCCAGCACTGGAAGGAGCACCTTCCTCCCGTACCTCTACCTCCATGTTTCCCACCCCCCCCTTTTGCTCCGCTTACCACCCGAATTTCGCTCCATGTTCAGAAAGATAATAATTGAGAAGGTATTGGAAGAAGGTTTTGGAAACTCTTAAATTAAAAGACCGGGAAATCACGCTATTCTCAAATCCCCACAAAAACAAAAAAAAATTGCTGGGATTGAAATTTAAGTGCTAGGTACCCTCTATCAACAAGCTTGACTCACCAAAAGGAAAAAAAACCTGTCTGAAATGTATACGGTAAAAAAAACGGTAATTTTTTGGCACCTATCAATCACCTGTTGTGACTACAAAATTGCTTTATATTCCAAAAATTTAACTGCAAAGTAGCTCTATCAACAAAGCTTGACTTGACCAAAAGTAAAAAAAACACCTGTCCCCCGAAATGTATAAAAGATAATAAACGGTTTTTTTAAAATTGGCACCCCATCAATTCACCTGTGGTGACTACAAAATTGCTGTATTCACAATAACTGCAAAGTAGAACTATCAACAAAGCTTGACAGACCAAAAGTGAAAAAAACACCTGTCTGAAATGTATACGGATAATAAATGGTATTTTTTTGGCACCTATCAATACACCTGTGGTGACTACAAAGTTGCGGATTTAAAAATTTTAAAAACTGCAAAAGGTGGCTCTATCACAAAGCTGGCCTGCCCAAAGTGAAAAAAAAAACCAATCTGAAATTTAAAACGGGATAATAAAAGGAATTTATTGGCACCTATCAATTCACCTGTGGTGACTACAAAATTGCTGTATCAAATTTAAACTGCAAAAGTACTCTATCAACCAAGCTTGAACACATGACCAAAAGTGAAAAAAAACACAAACCCCCTGTCCCCTAAAATGTATACGAAAAATAAAAAAGTTTTTTTAGGCACCTATCAATTCACCTGTGGTGACTACAAAGTTGCTGGATTCAAATTTAACTGCAAGGTGGCTCAATCAACAAAGCTAGGCCTGCCCAAAGTGAAAAAAAACACTATCTGAAATGTATAACGGGATAATAAAAAGGTATTTTTGGCACCTACAATTCACCCTGTGGTGACTCACAAAATTGCTGTATTCAAATAAACTGCAAAGTACTCATCAACAAAGCTTGACTACCAACAAAAAAAAAAACACCTTCCGAAATGTATTTTCGATAATAAAAGGGTATTTTTGGCACCTATCAGTACACCTGTGGTGACTACAAAGTTCTGGATTTCAAATTTTAACTGGGAAGGTGGCATCCTATCAACAAAGCTGGCCTGCGCCAAAGTGAAAAAACACGTATTCTGAAAATGTAATACCGGATAATAAAAGTATTTTTGGCACCTATCAATTCAACCTGTGGTGGACTCACAAAATTGCTGTAAATCCCAAATTTTTAACCTGGCAAAGTAGCTTCTAATCAACAAAAACTTGACTGACCCAAAATGGCAAAAAAACACCTGTCTGAAAAAGTATAAAAGATAAAAAAAGGTTTTTTGGCACCTATCAGTATACTGTGGATACTAACAAAAGTTTGCTGGATTCAAATTTAACTGCAAGTGGCTCTATCAACAAAGCTGGCCTGCGCCAAAGTGAAAAAAACACGTATCTGAAATGTAATACGGATAATAAAAGTATTTTTTGGCACCTAAACACCTGTGTGACTAAAAAAATTGCTGATTCAAATTTAACTGCAAAGGTGGCTATATCAACAAAGCTGGAATGGGCAAAAAAACACCTATCTGAAATGTTATACTGATAATAAAAGTTGAATTTTGCACCTAACAAATAACCTGCAGTTACAGAAAAATCTTTTATCCTAATATAAAGGCAATGCAATGTCTAAACAAAGTTTTGGCTGTACAATATCCAGTATCCTTTACAGAGCTTGTCTGTGTTCGCCCGCGCCCCCACCCCCCCGGGGCTCTCCCCTGTGACTTTACAGCGGTAGATGCTCCTTTAAATTCTCTGCCTAACTACCTAAAATCTGCAAAACTCTGATCTAACTAAGTTCTAAGGATCACAGCTAAAAGTAGAGCTGTCTCTGTGAAAAAATAGAATAATTTCGCTGAGCTGTTTGGACAGAGGCAGAGTGCACGTCCTTCTGCTATGAAACGCTGACACACACTGATCATGAACAGGAAGGGCTGTTCTATGTAAAACGAGGTCATGTGATTCTTCCAGCCAATCGCAACCATACACATCCCAGTCATGACGTCGCACACGCATCTCACCCTGCTCTATTCTGCAAGCTGATTTTCTGGCCGCCAAAATGACAGGAAGCGCCGAAAATGGCGCAATATTAATAGATTATGCACAGATTTTAACCTAAATTATCGCGTGTTCTAAAAAATCCGATCAACGTTAATACCGTGCCGATTTCAACTTTGTCGATAATAATCGCTCAACACTAATTGGTACCACTTTGAGGGTTATATGACAATATCAAATATGCGTACTTTTTTTTAGTTTAAAGTCTTTTGGCGTAATTGACATTTGTAATGGAAAAAGGGTGGTGTGCGTGTTTTACTTTATGTTGTGTGCAATTTTTTTTTCCCCTTTATACTTTGTGTTTTTTTTACTTGTCCCATAGGTACCTAGACTCTAGGGATACCTAGTGATTTCTGTATTGCTGGTAGAATACATTGCATTACATGACTTCCGGGCTGTCATGTCTGTGACTGCACAGCGGGGTGCTGATGGAGACAGAATCCCTTTCCCTCTGCCAAACCCCTTGAATACGTGGTTGCAATTGACCAAAGCATTGAAGGGGTCAAATGAAGTATACTTAAATTCCGGCCATTAGTGCAGGACCACAGCTGTAATGTACAGCTGGTTCCCTGCAGCG
This sequence comes from Phyllomedusa bahiana, assembly GCA_025379985.1. Classification (NCBI taxonomy): domain Eukaryota; kingdom Metazoa; phylum Chordata; class Amphibia; order Anura; family Hylidae; genus Phyllomedusa; species Phyllomedusa bahiana. The sequence continues at coordinate 11,850 of JAODAL010007282.1, forward strand.
ATTGTTCGCCTCTGAGCCCACATAATCGCCATGCCGTACATGAAACCCTTCCCAAATATGGCATAAACTTACATCAAATGTGGGAAGGGGTTAAGAAATCTTACATTCTCCACAGATCTATAAATTGACTTGAGATACAGATTTGAAATCTGCAGCATGTCAATTTATATTGCAGATATGCTGCTAATTTAGTGCAGATTTTACACATTGATTATAATAGCAAACTCAAAATACACAATAAATATGCAGTTGTTGCAAATGTTACTATGGAAATGCAGCAGGTCTGCAGCAAAATCACACAATCTGGTATGTACTCGCTGCTACAGATTTACCTGAGGATTTGCTGCAGATGTTCTGTTGAGAAAAATCTACAGATTTTCAATTGTGCGCTCAGGATTTCTAAAGGTGTACTGGCTGCCACCTAAGGAACTTTATTACACTAGTAGAACTGACACTTTATACCACCTTACACACTAGTCTAAAGCTGATGAGCACAGACAATTACAACCAAAATGATTTTTCTTGGGTGAAATTTAACAACAAACAAATGTTTTAAAAAACAATTATACACCATCATCAATCACTTTCCTCATGTATAGATTTGTGAGTGATTGTTCATTGGTATCCTGCACCTGTGGAATTTCTCTCATGTAGCATTGGGGCTCTTGTTGTCTCCTACTGAGAATAGATTGTTGACCTGCTTCTGTAGCACTAAGCATGGCCTTATTGCTGTGATGTTATGTAAATAATGTCCAATAATTTAACTTTTGTAAGGTTAGTGTAGGGACTCGCAAGAGAATGAGAACCCTTGATATTTGCTGGGATCTAGCCTGTTTTGACCAAAATATCAACAAATATTTAATGTTTGACAGGTTTTTAGAATGCAGTTTGCAAAACCAGGGAGCATGAGTTGTCAGTATTTTGTGTTGGGTACTTTAAAGGGGTTTTGCCACAATGTAATGTTGACGTGAGATCCTCCAAAATGAGTATTTAATCACTTTTCTAAATATATGTGATTAAAAAAATTGCAGTCTGAGAGAGCTACGGGCTGCCTTACCTGCCCTTAGTTACTTAAAAGCTTGCATTAGATATGACCAGGCAGAGTGACAGAAGCTGAACTGGCCGGGCTTGCGCAGAGTACACTTCTTATCTGATGAGAGGGAGCATGAAGAAGCGTTCAAGAGGCTGTGGAGAAATATGTTGTCTTTTGTATACAGAATCCACTAGTTGTAGTGTGATTATTTTATTAGATCCCTGCTTTATCTGATGATAGGGAACATGAAAGAGCTTTCAAGGGGCTGTGGAGAAAGGTGTTGTCTTTTGTATACAGAATCCACTAGTTGTAGTGTGATTATTTGAGTGAACATTGCACACGATCCCTTATGCATGGCTCTGTGCTCTGACTGTCTCTCTCTCTCTCTCACCTCCGCTTTTGTTTACTTTTGCTTCTTAGCAGATAAGGCACATCTTGGCAAATCCCCTTTAAGTATGCCAGGTTATCCGATTGATCAGCTAGTAGGGGCATCACCAAAAGTCTGTAAGCCAGCATGGTGTACCAAATGTAACTCTATGTCTGGCATTCTATATAAGACTCATCTATTTTTATACCCTCAGTCCATCCTCCCCATGGATAGAAGGCATGTGAGTGGTTGTTTATTAGTATTTTTTCACTTATGCAATCTTTTTGTATGGTGATATGGCTCTCCTGCACAGTGGTGAGAAATGGTTGTATCTTATGTGCTGTTATGTATTAAGCAGTTGCCCCACTCATGAATAGTAGGTGTGATTATTCATCACCTGTGTGGCTGCTCATATGTAGAATTGCTTTTCTTCTAATTTTTGCTTTCTATTGGTTATGCATTTTTGACCTGCCTTTATGGCATTAAGGATGTCAGATTCACAAATTTCTGACCTACATTTGACCTAAGTCCATCATAGAAATCTAGAACAATAAAAGATTGATGGTATAAAAGCCCTCATGGTCCATCTAGTCTGCCTTTATATCATTACCTTTATTTTTTTAACCTTATGATAGATTTATGTTTATCCCAAGCATGTTTAAATTCACTTACTGTTGCTTTTCTTTATATTTTCTAAGTTAGCGTATAGAACAGTAATAATTACATTTTTAAGTTACGTGACTATGACTATGATATTTTGTAATACTTGATAAGTTCCTTACAGCAGAGCAGCGGGACTGTTACAGAGAACAAACAGATGTGATCAAGAAACCTTTGCAGTTATTATTGACCAGAGGGAATAATGCAGATGCGTGTAAACATGCTGGAGAGCTGCTCTTTCCAGCAGTACAAGAATTTAGTATTCCCTTATGACATTTTGTGTTGCCCACGTATCATGCTATGTAGTGAAACATATGAGTACACCACAATGAAAGTCTAGGGTGTTTCAGGCTGCTACATATTGGAAATAAAGGTAAAGTTCCTTCAAATGTAACTAGTTAACTGTCATGTAGTCCCATCTTCACAGAAAAATTATATTCTACAACTTAACAGTACCAGTAGAGCTACTCTGGCATTTTAAATTTAGATGTTACCTGGACATAATTTGCATTTGTTTTCTCTAAGAAATGTCCACAGTCCAAGCTGTCTGTATCTCCTGATGAGTATATTATGTAAGGTTAGGTGTGTAAGGGTAAATTCACAAGAGTCAGAAATCTTCCAGATAAATCACGATACGTTGGCAGCAAAATCTCCATAAAGTAGCAACATATCTTGTCACATGGCAGCTTATAATTCTACATTTGGTGCTGTTGGATAAAGCTGCAACTGTTCATTACAGTATTGGAGGGAAGAGGAGGGTGGTGAGCCTAGATTGGCAGAGCTATGGTTGCAATGTTTACATGTAGTTCTGGCCAGACAAGGGGCAGCAGTATAATTTAATCTAATTAAGAAGTTTTACATTTATTTGATTCCTACTAAAGTGGCCAATTATCAACATTATCAGCAAGAAATCCCAGATTTCCTCTTCAATTTTTTTTCTGAGGTTTATAGTGATGCTTTAATAGAGTAGATATCAACAGCACTCCAAAGTTTAATGCAAATTAATTTATTTAATAATGCGTTCAAGCTCCAGGCAAAGATTATACTTTTGGTGACTTATTAATCATGATGTTTCGGTCATAATGACCTTATTCATATATGTCACAGTTAAAAAAAAATACAATGACAAATATCAGTAACCATAAACAAAAAACAGAAATGAAAAAACAGTAATGAAATAAAGATTAGAGGTCCATAATACAATATGTACAATGTATACAGCACTTGTACGTTATTTGTTATATGGGCTCAGCTACATATATTGGTCATAAACATAAAGCTATTGTGAACAACAGGGTTCAATTCAAAAACACCTGGAGGAACATTTATATATTGAGAGAGATATGTGCACATTTACAGAGAGATCGGTTTAACATTTACATATAACAAATTAGTGCAATGTGTAAGAAAATCCCATATACGGTGTAATAGGAAAGGACTTAAAAAGAACATGATGTCAGTAATATAAACAAGAAGAAGTGCTCTAATGAGTAATAATCCAATAAGCACCGATATCCCTAATTGCCCCTAACATTATGTTATAAAGTTTAGGATATAGGACATACAGTGGGTACGGAAAATATTCAGACTACTTTAAATTTTTCACTCTTTGTTTCATTGCAACCATTTGGCAAGATCAAAAAAGTTAATTTTTTTAGCTCATTAATGTACACTCTGCACCCCATCCTGTAAGGAAAAAACTCAAATGTAGATATTTTTGCAAATTTATTAAACAAGAAAAACTGAAATATCACATGGTCATAAGCATTCAGATGCTATGCTGTGACACTCCTATTTAACTCACATACTGTCCATTTCCTTCTGATCCTTCTTGAGATGGTTCTACTCCTTCATTGGAGTCCAGCTGTGTTTAATTAAACTGATTGGACTTGATTAGGAAAGGCACACACCTGTCTACATAATACCTCACAGTGCATGTCAGAGCACATGAACTGCCCAATTTGCTCAGAGACAGAATTGTGGCAAGGTACAGATCTAGCCAAGGTTACATAAGAATTTCTACAGAACTCTAGGTTCCAAAGAGCACAGTGGCCTCCATAATCCTTAAATGGAAGAAGTTTGGGACGATCACAACTCTTCCTCTACCTGGCTGTCCATCCAAACTAAGCAATTGTGGGAGAAGAGCCTTGGTGATACAGTTTACAAAAAAAAACACATGAAGGACTCCCAGACTATGAGAAATAAGATTCTCTGGTCTGAGGAGACGAAGATTGAACTTTTTGGTGTTAATTTTCAGAGGTATGTGTGGAGAAAACCAAGCACTGCTCATCACCTGCCCAATACAATCCCAACAGTGAAACATGGTGGTGCTATGGGGGTGTTTTTCAGCTGCAGGGACAGGACAACTGGTTGCAATTGAAGGAAAGATGCTCTGGACTGGGCCAAAGGTTCATCTTCCAACAAGACAATGACCCTAAGCACACAGCTAAAATAACAAAGCAGTGGCTTCAGAACAACTCTGTCACCATTCTTGACTGGCCCAGCCAGACCCCTGTCCTAAATCCAATTGAGCATATCTGGAGAGACTTGAAAATCGCTGTCCACCAACGTTCACCATCCAATCTGAGGGAACTGGAGAGGATCTGCAAGGAAGAATGACAGAGGATCCCCAAATCCAGGTGTGAAAAAACTTGTTGCATCATTCCCAAGAAAACTCATGGCTGTACTAGCTCAAAAGGTGCTTCTACTCAATACTGAGCAAAGGGGATGAATACTTATGACCAAGTGATATTTCAGTTTTTCTTGTTTAATAAATTTGCAAACATATCTACATTTCTGTTTTTTTCATTTCGAGATGGCGGGGGGAGGAGGGGTGCAGAGTGTACATTAATCAGCAAAAAAATGAACTTTTTTGATCTTACCAAATGGCTGCAATGAAACAATGAGTGAAAAATTTAAAGGAGTCTGAATACTTTCCGTATCCACTGTACAGTTGAAACCAGAAGTTTACATACACTATATAAAAAGACACATATGCATGTTTTTCTCACTCTCACATGAAATCAGAATAAACCTTACCCGTTTTATGTCAATTAGGATTACCAAAATTATTTATATTTGTCAAATGCCAGAATAATGAGAGATAATTTTTTAAGGCATTTTTATTACTTTCTGCAAAGTCAAACGTTTACATACAGTAGAATTACTATGCCTTTAAACAATTTTGGACATCCCATATGATGAAATCATGTCTTTGAAAGCTTTGGCAACATCTGAGTTAATTAAAGACACTCCTGTGGATGTATTTTACCGCACACCAGTAACCCACTATTTCTGTGTGTAACATCATGGGAAATTCTAAATAAATCAGCCAAGATATCAGGAACAGAATTGTGGACTTGCACAAGTCTGCTTCATCCTTGAGTGCAATTTCCAGATACCTAAAGGTGCCCTGTTGATCTGTACAAACAATTATATGCAAGTACAAACAAGATGGGAATGTCCAGCCATCATACCACTCAGGAAGGAGAAAGATTCTGTGTCTCAGAGATGAACTTGCTTTGGTCCAACATGTGCATATCAACCCAAGAACAAAAGCAAACGACCTTGTGAAGATGCTGGCGGAAGTTGGTCAGATTGTGTCATTATCCACAGTGAAATGAGTACTGTATCAACATGGGCTGAAAGGCCACTCTGCCAGTAACAAGCAATTACTCCAAAAGAAACATATACAAGCCAAATGAATGTTTGAAAGTGCACACAGGAACGAAGATGTAAATTTTCAGAGACATGTCCTCTGGTCTGACAAAGCTAAAATTGAACTGCTTGGCCATAATGACCATTGTTATGTTTGAAGGAAAAAGGGGAAGCAACATCATGTTGTGGGGTTGTTTTGCTTCCGGAGGGACTGGTGTACTTAACAAAATAGATGGCATCATGAGGAAAGAAGATTATGGGCGACATGTGTGAAGATCGGTGAGTCGGAGCGCTCGTTTTCACGCGATTTTTAGGGAAAGCTGCGCCTCATTTATGTCGGCGCCCGAAGTGTGTAAGGCGGTGTAAAGTTCCCTGCGCCTCGTCAGTGTGTAAGGCGCAGTGTGGAACTTAGCCGCAGAAGGAATGTATTACGATTCGAGACAGGCTGGAAATCAGCGAAAAATCATTAAACATGTTAGTGAATAGCAAAACGAGTTGTCTTTCAAATGAATGAATGAATAAAGTGAAAGTAAATAATGGGGAATGTATTTCCGACGCTAAATACGTGCCACAGTTTGTGACACGTATTTGCAATGTATTTCAGGACGGATTTCGCGTCGGAAATACATTGCCCATAGTAAGAAGAATAAAATGGATTTGTCATTTAAATGAAGTAATTAATAAACAGACATATCCAAGTGCTCTAACAATTAAATCAATGTATTAGTAAATTTTATCCAATAATATTAATGCCAAGATATATATCATCTCCTACGAAAAATGTCTCCACTACAAAATGTATTCCAAAGTCCGTGAAAAGTACAGTAATTTAACATCAAATAAGCCACTGCTGATGTTGTCCAGATGTTTTCTTAAACAATTTAAGATGTATTTGGGCTGCTTTCAACTTTAATGCAATTCAATATATACAGCAAAAGGCAGCACAGCACAGGTCTTGCTGGGACCTGTGGTCCGCCAAGCAGGATTTCTTGTGTAACACCCCTTTGTGCCAACCTCCTTGGGCAGGGTGTGTTGTCGCTCTCACCTCTCTATGACACAGTGCCTCCACCCGAATCTTCGTATCAGCTCTCCAGTTATGCAGGAAAGGTGGTTCCTCTTCTGCCAGGGGTCGACTCGGGAAACCCCTGTCTAAGCTCAGTACACACTCCCAGAGTTGGGGATAAAACTCTTAGCAGATTTATTTAAACAGATTAATAGGTGATATGTGGCTTGGAGAATTGCAAACATGAAAATAGAGTGAAACACAAAACATATCAAAACATCAATAACTACAGTAAGTACAAAATACTCCCCCTACTGGTAGAGTTACAGTCCTGTCTTTTTTTTACATGGTGGCCTACGTAGGTAATCCCACAGTAATATACAGTCAGTTACCCTCTCCTAACTGATCAATCACAGTGAGAGTGCAATCAAAATGGCTGCCGCAATGCAGCGTCAGTTAAACCGTTGGGGCCCAGTTGCCGCGGTCGTTGGAGCTCTTTTGGTAACGTTGGTGCACTTTGAGATCTCAGCCTTAGCAATCACAGAACAGTCCACACTACAAGTGTACAACTCCTGATCAGCAAAGTCCTCCCAGCGTCTACTCACTCTTCATGTCTGCACTGCAATGGACTCCATCCTGCTGCTGTCACATTCAGGTGCTGGGTGCCCTGGCAGGGGAGGCAGGATTCTCCTGGATGGGAAGCTGGGGATCTGCAGCTGACAGGCGGCCCACAGACTAGCCGGTCTCTTCTCAGGACACACTGGGGAAATCTCAGTCTCTCTCTCAGAGCTCTCTCTCCTCTGTAGTCTTCTCACTTCTGCCTCTTCCCAGCTCCTGTCCCCCTTCCTCCTCTCTCCCCCCTCTTCCTGTGATGTCACCAAACCAGGGCTGCTGGGTAGTGAAGCCCAATGCATCTCTGGGAAAGAAGAGTGAATGCCTCTTTCTATAGCATCCACTGTACACATTGCTCCTCTTTGGGGGGGTTACACTTGCTTAATTTTTTTTCTTCTTGACAAATCATTTCTTTTAGTAGTGTACTGCTGTAAGTGTAGAATTATATCCCATTACAAGAATTCCGCGCTCCACTTCGACTTATCTGTGCAAATAGACCACATTAAACTAGGTCTGCCTGTCAGAGCTGTAAAGCGCTGGAATGCGCCTCACTTTGCCGACCCGCAATCATGCATGCCTCGGATTTTTCGAATTTGCCTCGTCCCGCCCCAGAACGCCCACAGCGCATCCACTGCATGCCCCTTCATGTTAGGCGCATCCGAAAGTGGTGAAGGTTGCGCCTAACAGCGCATCCCTGCGTCCGACAGTGGATTTGGCACGGTGAGGCGCAGTATACACCTGAAATCAGGCGCATATCACGATCATTCATGTCGCCCTATGTGGCAATACTGAAGCAACAGCTCTAGACATCAGCCAGGAAGTTAAAGCTTGGCAGGAAATGGGGCTTCCAAATTGACAATGACACAAAGCATACTGTCAAACTGGTTACAAAAATGGCTTAAGTCAATGTTTTGGAGTGGCCATCACAAAGCACTAATCTCAATCCTTTTGAAAATTTATGGGCAAAGCTGAAAAGGCAGGTGTGAGCAAGGTGACCTAAAAACATGGCTAAGTTACACCAGCTGTCAGGATGAATGGTTCAAAATTCCTACCAACTATTGTGAGAAGCTTGTGTAAGGATATCACAAATTTTTGACCCAAGTCATACAGTTTAAGGGCAATGCTACCAAATACTAAATGAAATGTATGTAAACTTTTTACTTTGCAGAAAGTTATTAAAATGCCTTAAAACATTCTCTCTCTCATTATTCTGGCATTTAGCAGGTATAAATAATTTTTGTAATCCTAATTGACCTAAAACGGGTATGGTTTATTCTGATTTCATGTCAGTGAGAAAAACATGTATATGTGTCTTTTTATATAGTGTATGTAAATTTCTGGTTTCAACAGTAACTCACCAGTGGTATAAGACATTAAGATAAGGAGGAATGCGGCCGCAGCAGAATAGTAAGGGAGTCGTGGCTCAATCTGAACCACTGGCGTCCTTAAGACTTTTAAGCACATGCGCGCTCGTTTGCCATGCATGTGCCGTATGTGTGAGTCTACTACGACTGTGCAGGTACTTCTGACATGCGAAGTACAGGTCAATACAGGACGTGAAAACATCTATATAGCATCTATATAGATATAGTAAAGAGAATGTGACCAGGTAAGTATAGTTATTATGAAGCAGACAGGTGGAAGTTGTGTAAATGTAATGGAAAAGAAGATAATGGGAGATAAAAAAGTATAAAATCTGGGAATTTTAGGAAAATAAAGTACTACAAAAAAATTGGTCTTTTTACACAGATGAGAATCCGGATTTGAAATTCCTCGATATTAAGATAGGAGTCTCTCAGAATGCCCCAATGTTGTCTTATAATAATATGAATCCCTTTCATGAGGGGATGGTGGGTGTTGACAAAAGGTAGGCAGCACGGTTTGGGAGTGTCAGTTACTCTCTCCTTAGTGTCTTTATTTAGAACCTTTTCTGGATATCCTCCCTTAGAGAATTTCTTTGTCATCTCACCAAATCTTTTGCTCCTGATAGTTGGATCCAAAACAATCATCTCCACACGCATGTATTGTGACTTGGGGAGAGAATTTTTTATGTTAATGGGATAGTGATGCCTTATTAGCTAAAATGCAGTTAGATTCACTGTTTAAATTTACCCCATTGCCACTCTGACAATACCATTCACCTGCTGCTGGGTCTCCTTGAATTGGAAATCTTGAGTACATTCTGTCCTGTTTATGTAACCAGAGCACTCAATCACTGGCCTGTGAATTGATTTCAAGTCCAATGTGGTTGTAAACAACTGGAAATAATCAACAAGCACAAAAACTAATAGCAACCATTTTTTAATAACAGTTTGTCATATCACAAATGATAACAACAGGTCTATATATTTTCTTTATTCTATTTTACTAATATATTGAAATTTTGTTTGTTGCAAGAAAGATATCAATAGAAGATCTTTCTGACTAAAAATCATAACGTCATGTCAGTATTTTGCTTCAGAGGCAACTTAGTATGATATGTTTGCTGAATTATCAACTAGCCCCAAGTAGCCTAACTGACCTCCTATTCAAATACTTCGCCTGGCTCCTGGCTAAGGATGCTGGTAAATGGCAAAGGATGCTGGTAAATATTAGCTGTGAAGTTTGGTGAATTGTGAATACAGCTCTAAATCATAAACATATTAGAATAAAATTAGACTTTATGTTTGCCCTCAGTTATTTTTAGTGCTGATAGTTTCTGTTAAAAAAAAAAATGTCACATCTTCAATTCTGACCTAAGCCCTTAAAGAGCAAACACTGACACAGTATTCTAAAACATTATACAAAATTGCTTTAAATCCACTTGGGACTAAAAAAAATATATACATTTTAATGAGCAAACATTTGTTTTATGTTTTAAAAAATAATTTACTACAAAAACAAGGACAAAGTTAATATTTATACAGCAGAGCGCATGCAGAAATATATATGTTATTTTTCTTTCACTTTACCCTTTTAAAAATAAATTTCAATATTTAGTCAATAAATATCTAAATAGATGTTCCAGAATGTTATTTAAAAAAAAACTGCAACTCATTTTGTAAATGCCAATGGAAAAATGAAAAAGTTATAGCTCCCAAAATGTCTTCTTACATAAAACATATTTATTGTTAAAAAATAGTAAAAATTACTAGTGAAATAGATGGTAAATATTTTATATTCCTGCATTTGTATCAACTTACAGTACATCTGATTTATAGAATAAAGTTTACATGATATTTTACTGCACTTTAAACAACAGAAAAAAATGTAAAAGACAATAGCTGAATTGCTGTTTTTATTGCATTTTATTGCATTCCTTCAGTACAAAATTAATAGAAGCTAATCAATATATGATAGGTACCTCAAAATGGTGCTATTTGGAATATAAAAAAACAACAAGCTAGAATTAAAAAAAAAATACAACAAAAAAATTCTTGGTCAATGAGACCCAAATAGGCCTGGTCCTTAAGCAGTAAAACATAGGCCCACTTGGCTTCTTGACATTTGGAATTGCAAATTTTCTGGACAATAAATAAAACTGTACAGGAGATTTTTCCTATAACAGATTTTACTGTGAGATTGTCAGTAGTACATAACGGTGACATTAATATTTTAGTTGAATTCCTTATGGGAAATAGATGTTATGTCTTGCAAATAGTAGCAAACAACAATCTCTTTTATAAGCAAAAACATGTCGAAGCCAGGTCTACAGCAGTTTAAACTGAAATCCCAAAAGAATATTTAAAACAGTAATTGCAGCTGTCAGTGGAATCTTTTGGAGCCAGATGTTATAGCTAGAAAGCATTTGTCAAATCTAAGGAGTTCATAAACTTTTCACTTTTTATCCCTATTTGTATGAGTGGATCAATAACGGCAAAGCCATAACTTTTGCTTGCAACACTTTAAGTCCAGTTATACAAAGCAAAGGAATCTTTCAGAAACCTTATTTAAAAGAGTTGTCTACAGTACATAGAGAATCCATGTCCATATAACCTAACAGACTATGCGTATGTCCTAAAAGTGGGCCCCCACTAGAATGGCTCTCCTTTTAGAAGACTAGGTAACCTCTACTAAAATAAAATTTACAGCCTGCCAACATTTACAGCATGTAAATATTAAATATTTCCAAAATATACAATAATTGTACTGAAAATTTTGTAATTGTAATAAATTAAAAGAGAAAAAACTCTCTAGACCACATGAAAATGTAATTACACACAGCAGAAAATACTGATGTCAATTTTATTATTCTGGGACAGATCCAGAATATGTCTCTGTATTCTTTATGTGAACCCTGGGACATCATAACTCTTTCTTTTAGACCTCCCATGGTTATTTTTGTTACAATTCACTTTAAATATCTATTGTCATAAACGTAAGAATCAAGTGGTTTCCACCTATTTAAAATGGAGAGCTTATAGTATTCCACTGTGGGAACAAAACAACTGGGAATCACCTGTAACACCATAGAGACCCGAATAATCTGCTGTAAGCCCATGGTTTATAAGGCTTTCTATACACTTCTTAGATCAACTCAAGTAAGATTTAAAGTTTCTCTTCAGAAGGTTTCAGGGACACTAAAAAACCCATAAAATACTTGTACAAAGGATATTTACAAGGATGTGAGACTAGAAGAAACTTGAATTAAGCGATAATTGCGTAACAGTATTATCCATTAATACTCCCTCATAGGTGACTTATCAATAACTCCACCAAAACTCACCTCAGGCAAAATTCATTGTCGTTGTCTAGTAAAGCTGTAAAAATAGGCAGACAGTCAGACGCACCTTCCATAGAGCATGTATATGACCTAAAACTTGATTAACTTGTCTAACTGAACCAGTTTTGATCAGAATTAGTACTGTTTTCGTCACCAGTAACATATAAATGTTGACTTAACTGTTCAAATCAAGGAAACTGTCATCTCAAAGATATCTGTGGGATAGTTTGCTTAGAATGTGCAGTTATGTTTGCCTCTGGTAGGATTAATGTATGTCATTTGAGATTCTTGCGTGGGACTCCAGGCTCAGATAAGTCATCATTTAGCTTGACAGGCATTTCCCAGTTTGTCCAAAATATTGCAACATACCTGCCATGTGAAGACATTGTCTTGGGTGAAAAAATGTAAGAGGTAGTGAGGAGTCTTTAACAAGGTAGGTGGTGACAATGGGAGGCTGTCAGTCACAGAGGGTAAAGCAGGATTGTTCTGTAGTTAAAAATATATATACATACGGTACTGTGCAAAAGTTTTAGGTAAGTATAATAAAAATGCTGCAAAGTAAGAATGCTTTCAAAAATAGCAGTGTTAATAGTTTTTTATTAACAAAATGCAACATTAAAGGCAAAATGATAATTCTGTCTCTTCATGTAATCCCAGAAAACTTGATGATGTTTGGAATCAGGGTTCCCTGGGGGCAACATCAGTCCAGGACTTAACTAATCAGATAGTATTTGATTTTGATTTGCCTTTTATCTTTTTGCCTTTAATGTTGCATTTTGTTAATAAAAAACTATTAACACTTCTATTTTTGAAAGCATTCTTACTTTGCAGCATTTTTATTATACTTACCTAAAACTTTTGCAGTCTTCAACCAAAGATGATTTATGGATACTTCTCCAAGATATTAGGAACAATCTCCCTGCTGAGGTCTTTCAAAAACTTTGTGGAAGTTTTCTTGGAAGAATTAACCCCTTACCGCCGGAGCCAGTTTTGACCTTCCTGACAGAGCCCCGGTTTTAAAATCTGACGTGTCACTTTATGTGAGAATAACTTTTTGACACTTTTACCTATCCAAGTGATTCAGAGATTGATTTCTCGTGACACATTGTGCTTAAAGTTAGCAATACATTTTAGTCCATACAATACTTGTTTATTTGTGAAAAATATCAAAATATCATGAAAATTTTGAGAAATTCAAAGTTCAAAAATTTCTGCGTGTAAGACAGATAGTTATTTCACACAAAACAGTTTATAACTAGCATCTACCATATGTCTACTGTAGGTTGTCATCATTTTTTAAATGTTTTTTTTTTTTTCACCACATTAGGGGGTTTAGAATTTTGGTAGTCATTTTTCACATTTTCAAGAAAATTTGCAAAATAGATTTTTTTTTAGGAATCAGTCCAGTACTGATGTGGCTTTTAGGGGTCTGTATGTTAGCTACCCCCATAAATGACCCCATCTAAGAACCTAGACCCCTTAATGTGTTTAAAATAGCATTTAGGAAGTTTGTTGTCACAAAAATTAAAGCAAATTGGAGGTGAAATTTCATTTTTTTTTGCAAATTTTCAATTTTTATTCATTATTCACTGGAACACGGTAGATGTGACCAGGTAAATGCAATTCAACATCAATTCCCCAGATTCTGCCGTTTCCAGAGATATCCATTATGTGGCCCTAGTGCGCTATTTGGCTCAACCACAAGCCCCAAAATAGGAGGAGCACCCGGTCTCATTTTTAATACGATTTTATTTAGGTGCCATTTCAGGTTTGCAGATGCCCTAAGGTGCTAAAACTTAATAAACTCCCCTAAAAAGACCCCATATCAGAAATTACACCCCTTAAGGAATATATCCAGGGGTGCAGTGAGTATATCGAGTATATAGCGTTAGGGTCTGAAATAAAAAATAAAAAAAAATTCCAACGTTCTGCAATTTTGCTGAAAATGTTTCATTTTTAAATGGAATCTGGAAAAAAAAAAGCCCCCCAAATCATGTTACGCAATTTCTTCCAAGTTCGGCAATACCCTACATGTGGGTGTAAACTGCTGTTTTAACAAATGACAGGGCATATAAGGGAGGGAGCGCATTTGGCTTTTGGAATGCAGATTTTGGTGAGGCTATGTCGTATTTGCAGAGCCCCCAAAGTACCAGGACAGGTGAAACCTTCCAGAAGTTGCCCCATATTGGATTCAACACCACTTATGGATCTCATCTAGGGAGTATTGTGCATTTTGGACACACAGGTGTTCCGTAGTTTTTTTAGCATTGGGCCATGAAATTGGGAAGAAATAAACACAGTTCCGCCATTGGTTTTTGGGCTTCATTTTTACAGTGTTTGTCGTAGGGGATAAATGACAGGATAACTTTACTATGTGGTTCAGTATAATTACATTTTATATAGCTTTTTTATGTTTTATTACTTTTACACAATAGAAATTCGTTTATAAAAAATTGCATTTTTATGTTGTCATAGTCTGACAGCAATAACTTTTTTATTTTCCTGAATACGGAGCTGATTATGAGCTTGTTTTTTTGCGGAATGAGTTGATGTTTTTATTGGTACCATTATGGGGTGCATATGACGCTTTGATCGCTTTTTATTAAGGTTCTTGTGATGCTTTTTGAACAAAATACAACAATCCTGGAAGTGTTTTTATTTTTATTTTTTTACAGCGGTCACCGTGTGGTATAAACAACAAGCTAGCTTTACTCAGCAGGTCGATACAATTTCAGCGACACCCACTTTGTATATTTTTTTATGGTTTTTTTTATGCATCGCTGTCTTCGAAAAGTCATAACTTTCTTATTTTTCTGCATACAGAGCTGTTTAAGGAGGAATGAACTGATGTTTTAATTGGTACCACTTTGGTGTTTATATGAGTTTTTTGACCACTTTTTATTCCATTTTATGTGCTGCAGGATGAACAAAATTCACAATTCTGTGACTGTTTTTTTTTTTACTCTGTTCACCGTACGTTAATTAACATGACATATTTATAGGGTAGGTCGTTACGCACGCAGCAATACCAAATATGTGTACTTATTTTTTATGTTTTTTGGGGCAATTTCCATTTGTAAAGGGCAAAATGGCGGTGTACATGTTTTTATTTTATTTTTCGTGTTTGTGTTTTACTTTTTTTTTTACTTTTTTACACTTTTCACTAGAGGGGAATTGTATGAGCGATCTCCAAATCGCTCATACAAGAGGAGACCTGTACACTACTGCTGTGTACTGGTCTCCATGGTGACTGTCAATCACCATGCCCACAATGCATTGCGGGCATGGCGATGTCACCGGACAACCTGGATGCTTTCGAAAAGCAGCCGGGTTGTTGGATAAGGGGACCAGTGAGCGGCATCTGTGGCGCTCACTGAGCTGATCACAGGCGGTAGGGGCTCACTCCTCCTGCCTGCAAGTTCATTATTGCGACAATGATAGGTCGAGATAATGAAGGGTTAATCACCCGCTGCCGGAGCTCACATATAATGCTGGTCCCATGCCATGATCTTGCGAACTCCGCTTGTGAGCTCGCAAGATCGCCATGACGTACCCATATGGTAAGGGTAAGTTAATACTACCTTGAAGGGTAGTTACAGCAAATATTGATTTGATTTCATTCACTTTGCATTGTGTTAATAATATAATATATTGTAGTGAATAAGTATTCATTAAAAGGTCATTGATCTAGGGATTTATTCCAATGATCAGATTGGAGTCATGAATGAATTATTTCTCTAAGATGAGGACAAGTGGCTTCTACTTCACAGGAGTTTTTTCCTTCCTCTGGACAACACTATAGGACATTAGGCTGAACTGCATGGATGTCTGCCTGTTTTTGGCCTTACAAACTATGTAACTATACAACATTTTTCCACCCTATCTACAGTTGAAACCAGAAGCTTACAAACACTATATAAAAAGACACATATGCATGTTTTTTTCACTATTTGACATGAAATCAGAATAAACCTTACCCGTTTTAGGTCATTTAGCATTACCAAAATTATTTATATGTATCAAATGACAAAATAATGAGGAAAATAAGTTTTAAGGCGTTTTTATTACTTTCTGCAAAGTCAAAAGTTTTCATACATTTCATTAGTATTTGGTAACATTGCCCTTAAAGAGAACCTGTCACATAGATTATGACCCCCTTGCTGAGGACAGCACAAGCTAGTGACAGACCTGCTGTTTCCATCGGTGTCCCTTATTCTGTAAGATGCTGTAGTTTCAGAGTATTTAATGCTCAAATCTGCAGTTTTCACCTGAAAAGAGTCATGAAAAGAGTGAGTTTTTTCATACCCCGCCCATCTGAGGCTAGCTATTACTTTGAATAGGTAGAAACATGAGAATAACTGCCAGATGGGTGGTGCTAGCCTTTGATGGGCGGGGCTAACACCTGTTCATGAATAAGATTTGAGCATTAAAGGGAACCTGTCACATAGGTTGTGCCCCCCTTGCTGAGGGAAGCACAAGCTAGTGTCAGACACGCTGTTTCCAGCAGTATGCCCCTTATTCTGTAAAATGCTGTAGTTTTAGAGCATTTACCCCTCAAATCTTATTCTTGAGTATGTGTTAGCTCCACCCACCAAAGGCTGGCTCCGCCCACTGACAGTTATTCCCATGTTTCTACCTATTCAAAGTAATAGGTTTGTCAGTTGATGTGGGCAGGGTTTGAAAAAAAACGACACTCTGAATGACTCTTCGAATTACCTTTCTGGCTGAAAACTGCAGATTTGAGCATCAAATAAACTAAAACTACAGAATCTTACATAATAAAGGACACAGCGCTGGAAACAGCAGGTCTGACACTACCTTGTTCTGTCTTCAGCCAGGGGGGCAAAAACTATGTGACGGGTTCTCTTTAAATGCTCTAAAACTACAGTATCTTACAA
The DNA here is from genome assembly GCA_025379985.1 of Phyllomedusa bahiana. NCBI lineage: Eukaryota > Metazoa > Chordata > Amphibia > Anura > Hylidae > Phyllomedusa > Phyllomedusa bahiana. The sequence goes on from JAODAL010007282.1 coordinate 28,782, forward strand.
AATAATGGACACAGCACTGGAAACAGCATGTCTGTCACTATTTTGTGCAGTCCTCAGCAAGGGTGGCATAATCTATGTGAAGGTTTCTCTTTAAACTGTATGACTTAGGTCAAACATTTTGAATATCCTTCCGGAAGCTTCTCAAAATAGTTGGTAGGAATTTTGGTCCATTCCTCCTGGCAGAACTGATGTAACTCAGCCATGTTTGTAGGTCGCCTTGCTCGCACCAGCCTTTTCAGCTTTACCCATAAATTTTCTATAGGATTGAGATCAGGGCTTTGTGATGGTCACTTCAAAACATTGACTTGGTTATTCTTAAGCCACTTTGTAACCAGTTTAGCAGTATGCTGCAGGTCATTGTCCATTTGGAAGACCAATTTCCGGCTAAGCTTTAACTTCCTGGCTGATGTCCTGAGATGTTGCTTCAGTTTTTTCACATAATCTTCTTTCCTCTATTTTGTGAAGTTCACCAGTCCCTCCTGCAGCAAAAAAAAACCCCACAAAAGCAAAAAAACCTTGTGAAGATGCTGGCAGAAGCTGGTAAGATTGTGTCTTTATCCACAGAGACATGAGTATCAACATGGGCTGAAAGGCCACTCTGCCAGGAAGAAGCCATTACTCCAAAGGAGACAAATAAAAGCCAGATTAATGTTTGCTATTGTGCACAGGAACAAAAACCTACATTTTTGGAGACATGTCCCATGGTCTGATAAAACTAAAATTGAACTGTTTGTCCATAACAACGATCGTTACGTTTGTAGGAAAAAGGGAGGAGCCTGGAAGCCTAAGAACACCATCCCAACTGTGAAACATGGGGGTGGCATCATGTTGCAGGGATTACTCTGTTTACATATCAGATAGTGAGAAAAACAGGCATATGTGTCTTTTTATAGTGTATGTAAACATCTGGTTTCAACTGTATATTTAATATATATATATATATATATATATATATGTACATATATATGTACATATATATATATTATATATATATATATATTATATATAATATATATATATATAATATATATATATATATATATATATATATATGTACCCAGTAACTCACAAAAGTGAGTACACTCCTTACATTTTTGTACATATTGTATTATATCTTTTCATGGACAATGCTGCAGATAAAACACTGGCTGACCCCCACTCCTGTAACCTCTGTAGCAATGCTGGCAGCACTCATCTCTGGATATGATGCTGAGCATGTGCACTCAACTTTTTTGATCAACCATGGTGAGGCCTGTTCTATGTTGAACCTGCCTTGTTAAACCGCTGTATTGTCTTGCCCACTGTGCTGCAGGTGGAGTAGCGAAAGTACTCTAAGATCTACCATCTCCGTGATGTTGTCAAAGAGAAGTGGAACAGGATTCCAGTGTCAACCTGTGAAGCTCTAATGAAGTTCATGCACAAGAGAGTTAAGGTAGTGCTGGAAAATAATGGTGGACACACAAAATATTGACACTTTGGGCCTATTTTCACTTGTACATAGTTTGTAAGGCAGAAAAAAGACAGAGGCCCATCTAGTTCAGCCTATAGTGCTATAGTGTTGATCCAGAGAAAGGAAGAAAATCCCACGAGGTAAAAACCAATTGTCTTCATTTTAGGGTAAAAAATTCCTTCCCAACTCCAATCTGGCAATCAGAATAAATCCATGGATCAACGACCCTTCTCCAAAATCCTAGTCACTATAACTTGTTATATTATTACGCTTTAGAAATACATCCAGACCCTTTTTGAATTCTGTTAGTGAATTCACCATGACAAGTTCTTCTGGCAGAGAGTTCCACAGTCTCACTGCTTTTACAGTAAAGAATCCCTTTCTATGTTTATGTAGAACGTTTCTTTCCTCAAGACATAGAGGATGCCTCCTTATTCTAGATACAATCTTGGGTATAAATGGATCTTGGAGGAACGATCTCTATATTGACTTTTTTTTTATAACATTTTATTTGACACTTTCAATACAGGTAGAAATGTACAATGTATAACATTTCAATGTATAAAACTTTGAGTGGCTGAAATATTTTTTGTATAAAGAAACATATTAACATGTTTTAATAAAGTGCCTTACAAACGCAGTTTTGACTTTTACTGTGCTTTTTACATAGATTAACATAGAAAACAACTTCTAAAGAAAAAAAAACCTTTAAAGCCAGGATTACACAACTTCGGTGCCTATACATGTATTTATTAGCCAGTCAGTAACCATCAAGTTTTGATTGATAACTACCGTATATACTCGAGTATAAGCCGAGTTTTTCAGCACAAAAAATGTGCTGAAAAATCCCCCCTCGGCTTATACTCGAGTCAGGGGCGTCGCTAGGCAGGATGATTCGGGGCACAAGCCCCGGACATTCCTGCCTGTGCCCCGAGCCTCACTCAGATCGTCGGGTTCCAGGTACTGTGTTCCTGGAGAGACGATCTAGTTAACTGTAAGTGAGTCCAGAGGACACACACAGAGCTCGGTCCGTTTCTCACAGTGCAGGCAGGGAGGGAGACTGTCGGGTGCCGGGTGTTTAGGAGGGAGGAGGGGCCGCCTGTCACACACTCCTGATTGTCAGGACCCCATGTGCTGCAGCCGCGCTGAGCACAGGGTCCCGGCACAGTCAGGAAGTTCAGCAGCCACAGCCCGACAGTGAGAGACAGGCCCCCTGCTGTGCTCCCGGGCCATCTCCTGCTGCACTGCATTCCTTATGGCTTCATCAGCAGCAGCTCCAGCAGGTGCCCATATCATGGAGGTCTCACTGTAGAGACCAGTGCTAGATAGTATTATAGAGTGAAACAACCTGAATGTGAACTGTACTAAATGTATCTGTCTCTGTATACAGTACATGTGTGTGTACAAGTCTCTGTATACATGTGTATACATCATACATGCCAACTCTCCCGTTTTTGTGGGGGGGGGTCCCGCTATTTGGGGTCCCCTCCCGCCCTCCCGGGGGGGTTGGCATTCCTCCCGCCGCCAGCTGGCGGCGGGGGTCCTTGAAATGGCCGCGGCGACAGAGTAGCGCTAGTGCGCTACTCTGGCGCCGCCGGGCCGCTCCTAAAGGCGGGTAAAGCGCCCGCTGCGCCCGCTTCACCCGCCCGGAGTCTCGCTGAGCAGGGAGGAGGCAGGAGGGATCGTTCCCCTCCTCCCTCCTCCCCCTGTATGTCCGGGGCCTGTGTGTGCGCCGCACATACAGGACAGCGGCGCAGGGGAAGTGACGCGCGGCTGCAGGGGAGTGACGCGCGGCTGCTCTCACTTCCCCCTGCGCCGCTGAGGAGATCGTCCGGAGCGGGCCGCGCTGCAGGAGCCTGGTGAGGTAAGTGGATTTTATTATTTTATTTTTATTAGCTATATGGGGGGCTCTGCCTGGCAACAATGGGGGCACTACCTGGCAACAGAGGGGACATCTACCTGGCAACAGAGGGGGCACTACCTGGCAACAATGGGGGCACTACCTGGCAACAGAGGGGGCATCTACCTGGCAACAGAGGGGACATCTACCTGGCAACAATGGGGGCACTACCTGGCAACAGAGGGGGCACTACCTGGCAACAGAGGGGACATCTACCTGGCAACAGAGGGGGCACTACCTGGCAACAGAGGGGGCACTACCTGGCAACAATGGGGGCACTACCTGGCAACAATGGGGGCACTACCTGGCAACAGAGGGGACAACTACCTGGCAACACAGGGGGCATCTACCTGGCAAAAATGGGGGCACTACCTGGCAACAATGGGGGCACTACCTGGCAAACAATGGGGGCACCTACCTGGCTAACAAAGGGGGCACCTACCTGGCTACAGAGGGGGCATCTACTTGGCTACAAGGGGGCATCTACCTGCCTGTAAGGGGCACTACCTGCTTATGGGGGTTACTACCTGGCTATAAGGGCATCTACCTGGCTTTCTTCCAAAGCCATTATGCAGTTAGGTGGAGTGGGTGTGGCTTTTTGAAGGGGCGTGACATACCGTCAAGATGGGCGTGTCCATGCAAATTTTTACCGCGGCGCGCTTAGCGCGCCGCCCACTAATATCTCCTGCTTTTTCATTTTCAAAAGTTGGCAACTACGTTATACATGTGTGCATGTGTATATGTGTCTCTGTATACATGTGTGTATACGTATGTATGTGTGTATACATGTATGTATGTCTCTGTATACGTGTGTGTATACATGCATGTGTATACGTGTTTATGTGTGTATACATGTGTGCATACATGTCTCTGTTTACATGTGTGTGTATACATATGTGTATGCATGTGTATATATGTGTATACGTGTTTGTATATGTATGTGTATACATGTAAATATGTATGTACTCTATAGACACACATATCCACAATATCGCCCCATTCTTGTCATAATAACATAATCCTGCCTGTTGTGTCCCTTAAGGCGCGACCCCATGGCAGTGGACAAATACCGGTCGGTTTGCCGGCCGGTATTTTTCCTGTTTTGCAGCCCTCCCCACGACCGCAGGGGGGATGGCTTTTCTCCGCGATGAGCGGAGAAAAGCCCTCCGCCCTCCCATTGAACAGCACATCTTCCGGACGGAAACCGGACGGAATATGGTGCATGTTCTGTGTTTTGCCGCCAGACCGCTGGCGACAAAACCGCCAGATGGAAAACCCGTGCCGTGGGGACTGCGTCACGGTTGTCCATAGAGCACAATTGTGCTCATTTTCGGCCGGTTTTTCAGGCGGTATGAAAAACCGCAAACCGTCAGATAACCCGTGCTGTCAGGACATGTCCTTAGACTTGTAAACTACAACCGGATTATGAATTCTGTTTGAATAGAATTTTTATACCTATAATTTGTCAGGGTTGCCTATGTTTTTAGCTGCTGCAACAGACTAACGTATGTTCACATGGCGTTTAAATTTTGGGGCGCATTTCACCATGTATTTGCTCTTTAATATACCAAACATGTGCGCTACAATTACGGTAATTCATAGCTCTCATAGGGAGCTATGAATGACGTCTGTCTCCCTCAGCGTACAATACGATCGTATGTTAACACAGCGTATAGCGGCCCGTACCTGTGCGCACTGCTATACATATGCTGTTGGAAGTACGTGCTCTCCAGTGTGTAATTTCAGCAGCGCTACAGCCACCTCCCATCCACTTTCACTTTTCCCCCTGTGGCACGTCACTTATTTTTACAGGTTCTGTGTGCCAGGGAAAACAGCAGGCAATCATAGCACTCGCTGCTATGATTTACCGTATTTTTAGGGCATATTTTGGGCAATTACAGCACAGTTATGCCCCACAAATACGATGTGTATGTTCACACCATGTAATGTCGGTCCGTACTTGCGCTTCAATACACCCGACGTACAGGCTGACATTATGGTAATTCATAGCTGTCACTGATTACCTGTTCTGGGGATAATAAATAAAGGTGAGAGCTTCAGAGGGACGCACTGGCCGCTGTTTTTTCGTCTGTAAAAATCTATGTTGCAGTTCACAATGGGGCGTGAAAAAGGCCGTGTGAACCCCACCCTACTGAACAAAACTTAACACAGGGCCCGGGCCCCGGATGTTTTGGGACCCTAGCAACGCCCCTGCTCGAGTCACTGTCGGCGCTCGGGCGCTGCGATGGCCCGTGCGTCGACAGAGACGCTTCAGTTATATGCGGCTCCTCAGGGCGCGGATATGACTGAATCCCGAGTCAGCTGTCTGCGGTGGCCCGTGCGCTGTCAGCTATCTCTTCCCCTGCATGCGACTCCTCCGGAGCGCATGCAGGGGAAGAGATACCCACTGCGGGGCAGAGAGCGAGCGCTCCGTGCTCCGCAGTGGACTCCGGGCGGCCGCAAACTCACGGCGGTCCGGAGTTTCCGGCACAGGCAGTGTGTGTCATCACGCTGCGTGCGCAGCCTGATGACGTCACCAGCCTGTGCCGAGAAAACCGAGGAGAGCGCGCGGAAGACGGAGCAGCGGGGATCGAGGTAAGTGGTTGTTTTTTATTTTAAAATGATGCCTATACCTGCCTAGTACTGCCTATACCTGCCCTATACCTGCCTAGTACTGCCTATACCTGCCTAGTACTGCCTATACCTGCCCTATACCTTCCTAGTACTGCCTATACCTGCCCTATACCTGCCTATACCTGCCTATACCTGCCTAGTACTATCTATACCTTCCTATACCTGCCTAGTACTGCCTATACCTGCCAATACCTGCCTAGTACTGCCTATACCTGCCTAGTACTATCTATACCTGCCTATACCTGCCTAGTACTGCCTATACCTGCCTAGTACTGCCTATAGCCTGCCTATACCTGCCTAGTAATGCCTATACCTGCCTAGGGGACCTATACCTGCCTATAGCCTGTCTAGGGGGACCTATGCCAGCCTATACCCTGCATATACCTGCCTATAGCCTGTCTAGGTAACCTATATCTGCCTATAGCCTGTCTAGGGGGACCTATGCCTGCCTATACCTCCCTATAGCCTGCCTAGGCGACCTATACCTGCCTATAGCCTGCCTAGGGGGACCTATACCTGCCTATACCCGCCTATAACGACCTATACCTGCCTATACCCTGCCTATGAGGACCTATACCTGCCTATGGGGGCAATTGCCTGCCTATAGTCTGCCTAGGGGGACATATAGCTGCCTATACCAGCCTATGGGATACATTAAACTGCCTATACATGCCTATAACCTTCCTATGGGGGACATTAAACTGCCTATGTAATTTTATTGGTATCTATTTTTATTTTTAAAATTCACCAGTAGCCGCTGCATTTTCCACCCTAGGCTTATACTCGAGTCAATAAGCTTTCCCGGTTTTTGTGGCAAAAGTAGGTGCCTCGGCTTATACTCGGGTTGGCTTATACTCGAGTATATACGGTAAATTAAAATTAAGTTGAATTAAGTTGAATTAATGGTTCATTTGTAACCTTCCCAATGTTCCTTTTAATGACTCAGTGAGAAACCATTTAGTGTATGGAAAATTATTTACAGTCTCTCAATCTCTTCTTGAGTGTATGGTTTGTTTATAAACAATTTCTATTTATTTTTTTTAAGTTTGTTTTGGTCTCTTTATGGCATTCTGTATGTATTTGGTCAACTATGATATATAATTTTGTTTGTGCTATTTCTATGTCATTCAATGGCAAATCTGGTTCAAGCCATCTTGTCAATAAACATAGTTTAGCCACCATCAGTATAATATGAACCACCGGCGGCAGATTACTAGAGGTCTCTCCCTCTCCACAGTCCTCGTCTTCTCCCTGGCCATGCAACAAAAACAACAAAGGAGAGGTGTCTTTACTGTACCCCTCGACACAGAGAGTAGTACATTGTTGTAGCTGGGACATCAAGGGAATAAATGGCTGAATGTACCATCTTAAAATATGTTTAATGCCATTTTTCACTAATAATTAGAGATGGGCGAATTGATTCTAACGAAGTGGACTTCGTTTAGAATTTCAGGAAAACTTCGGTTCAGAACGAAGTCGACGTTTGGGGTAGTTCGGGTGTTCGAAGTGTGCTTTTGTTGGTTAAAATGGCTGCGAGCACATGGCGTTACATGGGGCAAAGAACTCTGGGAGGAAGAAAGGCATAGCCTACATGACATATGCAGAGATGAAGCCACTCAGAGTCCGGCGGGATTCTGTGTCGTCACCGCACTATATAAGTCCGGGCGCGACGCTGGGAGCTCATACCGCTCTCACTGTACTGAGTAGGGAAGGTGCTGCCGCGATTGCTTATGATATCTCTTACTAAAGAACTCATTTCTATACAGTGATTTCTGTGGGGTGTCACAGCTTGTCTCAGAGACTGCTTCTCTTAATGTTCTAATTCTGATTTTGTGGGGTATTGGAACTGAAGTCCAGTGTGCGTCCAATGCAGCTGCATATACATTTTAATGCTATCTGCTCACAGCACATTGATTATCCAAGTGGGATCTAAGCCTGTTCCTGTTGTATTCATTTAAAGAAACAGCGTTTTTACAATCCAAATACCACTTCATTTTTGGTTGCTCATTTCTTTTGCGCAATTTACATCCAGGGTTAATTAAGCGTTGTTCTGCTGTTGAGGTCACTAAAAGAAACGTTCTTTTTCACCGCCAAAAAATGCATTTTTGCTGTAGCATAATTCATAACCGAAGGTTGATTACAAGATTTTTTGTTGTTGTGTACCGTAAAATACACGCCATTTTAACACGCTACAAAGCTGGTAATTGTTGGCAGCATATTTCTTTTGCGCAATTTACATCCAGGGGTTAATTAAGTGTTGTTCTGCTGTTGTGGTCACTAAAAGAAACGTTCTTTTTCACCTCCAAAGAAGAAATTTTGCCTGTAGCATAATTCATATTCGAAGGTTAATTAAGCCTGTTTGTGCTTTTATATTCAGTGAAATACACAGTGTTTTTAAACAGCACATAAAAGTAAATTTTTCCTGGCCATTTGAGGAGCGCAATTTATATTCAAGGGTTAACCAAGCTTGTTACTGGGTTCATTTGGAGTCAAATACAGGGTATGTACTTATCATATACAGATATCTTCATCAAACAGTGTCTGTACATTTTAGAACAAACAGTATGTCAGACAGAGAGGTGGCAGGCTCTTCACCTGCGAGTGGCAGTGGCACAAACATTCCTGGAGCAGGCCCAGGTCACAGCACAGCAAGCAGGGACGTCACAGCAGGGGTCACTCTGTGAAGCCACAACTGCTGCTGTCATCTAGCGGCCGAGTGCTGACCAGCAACCCAAGGTTCTTGATTGGTTGACTAGGTCATCCACTTCCTCCCAGATGACATCTGACAACCCCAGCCAAGAGTCGGTGGGAACGTCAGACACAACCCTTAGTTGGCATGGCCCGGGAGCGGGTCAGCGGCCCTCACCTGTCCTCAACCCACCACGGTCCCATCCGGTTCCCTCAGCCAGAGATCTACTATGTGGTCTGGGCTCAGCGCCACTATACAGTGAGGATTAAAAATTTGAGAAGGGCAGTCAGCAGCTACTTGGCAGCGAAGAAATGAGGCAATATCCCCTGCTTCTTGCATGTGGAGAGTGGCATGGAAGGTTTTTTGGCGAGCGGTAAGCCTCTGCATACCAAGACCGTTGAGGAGGACAGCAGTGACAATCAAACACTCATGAAGTATAAACATGGTAGATTGAATCCAGTTTTTGCATTACACCAGTATGTTTAAATGCAGCGTATGGAACTTGAACTGAAGGAGACCATAACTGCAGGAATTGTTTTTGGTGCTTATTTTGCATTCTGTGCCATTGTTGCTGGAATTCAGAACAAAACTGGAATGGGACCGAAAGCAAAAAAAAGACAGCTGCAAAACTGGCTTTGTATGAAAAAGGGGAGGGCCTCCCCTGTTAAAGGTGGAAAAAGGGGAAGCCCTCTCCTGTTAAAGGTGGAAAAAAGGGAGGCCCTCCCCTATTAAAGGTGGAAAAAGGGCAGGAACTCCCTGTTAATGGTGGAAAAAGGGGAGGCCCTCCCCTGTTAAAGGTGGAAAAAGGGGAGGCCCTCCCCTGTTAACGGTGGAAAAAGGGGAGGCCCTCCCCTGTTACCTGTTCATCAATTTCCCCCTGTTCAATAATTTCCCCCTGTTAATATATTTATTCCTGTTCATCAATTTCCCCCTGTTCATAAATTTCCCCCTGTTAATATATTTATTCCTGTTCATCAATTTCCCCTGTTCATCAGTTCCTGTCTGCCCGTGTACCCGACCTTTCTGCTACGTTACCTGACCTCGAATCTCTGCCGCCTGCCCTGACCTGTTGGCCTGACCTTTGACTACGAGCCTGCCTGACGATTCTGTACCACGCTATACCTTTGCAAGCAAGTCATGTCAGGGGTAGCGACCTGGTAGACTCCCGCCGCAGCAAGTCCATCCCGCTTTGCGGCGGGCTCTGGTGAAAACCGGGACCTACTTAGATCCCGCTCCCTGGCGTGGCTATTGGCATCGCTTGCGGTGGTCCAGTGTATCCACTACCGCTGTCCGTGACAACATGAAGCAGTGGAATGACGTTATTCATCCCGTAGTCCTGGCGACTGACAAATAACGCATGTCCGCATGAAAGGGCCTGAGCAAACGGCAGGTGTCACGCATGATCTGCCATGATCTGACATTAAAATTACACAGGGGTGTACTCCTGTCCGCTTGGATCATCAATAAACCATTAATAGCCTTTCTCTGTTCATAGAGTAATTCCAACATATGGAGGCTGGAATTCCACCATTAGGAAATGTCACATATCAGCCTATGTTGGGGGAGGCCGGTGTGCCGCTGCAGCTTATGGAGGGTGTGATTGGTGGTGTTAGAACAGCTGAAGTGCATGCAAAGTTTCCTGGCCCTTTTTAGAATGTCTTGCAGATGGCTGTAAGCTTGAACAACCTGATTGAGCATTTCCTCCCGTGTGTGACTTCGTTCGCCCAGGGGAATCATCCTGTCCACTTGGATCATCAAAAATCGTTAATGGCCTTTCTCTGTTCAATAATTTCCCCCTTAATAATTTATTCTTGTTCATCAATTTCCCCTGTTAATATATTTATTCCTGTTCATCAATTTCCCCCTGTTAATATATTTATTCCTGTTCATCAATTTCCCCGTTAATATATTTATTCCTGGTCATCAATTTCCACCTGTTCATCAGTTCCTGTCTGCCCGTGTACCCGTCCTTTCTGCTATGTTACCTGACCTCGAATCTCCGCCGCCTGCCCTGACCTGTTGGCCTGACCTTTGACTACGAGTTTCGTCTTATGATTCAGTACCTCGCTGCGCCTCGGCTGCCACCGAAAGCTAGTCGCGTCAGGGGTAGCCACCTGGTAGGACTCCCGCCGCAGAAAGTCCATCCTGCCTTGTGACGGGCTCTGGTGAAAACCAGGACCTACTTAGACCCCGCTCCCTGGCGTGGCCGCTACCACCGCTTGCGGTGGTCCAGAGCAGCCACTACCCATGTCGTTACAATGGCTGAAGTGAATGCCAAGTTTCCTGGCCAGTTCTTTGAATGGTGCAGAGTCCACCACTTGAAAAGGGAGGGACTGCAGTACCACCAACTTGGACAGGAGCACAGTCAGCTTCTGCACTTAGGGATGGCTAGACGCATAATGCTGTTTCTTGGCAATCGTCTCGGTGAACGACTGCTGGCACCAAGAGTGCCGAGGAGCAGGAGTATCTTGACCAGTAGATGATGTAATATACAGGGAGTTGTCTTCGGCAGAGCTGGTGAAGCCATGACTGCCTGAAATGGGAGGCGTGCCACTGGGTGGTACAGCTGTTGGGATAGGATGGACCACCACATCTGAAACACGTATGGAGACACTGCATGATGTTGATGCAGGGCCGTGGTACTAACGTTAGGTCCCTGGTCACGGTTTACTTTCTGGCCACAGATTCGACATATAGCCATGTTCGCCTCCTCTGGTGTCTTAGCAAAAAACTGGCACACCGCCGAGTAGGTGATTTTACCACCAAAGCTACGCACTGACTGACTGTTACCGCCGCTGACCCAGTGAGTCCCTGTGCCGCTACTTTCTGGGACCTGCAAAGTGGGTGGTCTAAATCGTGGCCGTTTGGCTCCCAACCTCGCACTTCTGCCACCCTGCTGACTCCTGGCCACACAACCGACTGCGCCACTGCCTGACACGCAAGTTGCTGCTCTCTTCTCCCTATGATAATGATGAACCCTTGTAAACTGTTGGTCTGGGTCAGCTCATAGCATCACATGGCTTTCAAAAGCACCAGTATGCTGATGACACCCAACTTTACATCTCCGGCCCAGAAATTAACTCTCTACTGTCCAAGATCCCAGATTGTCTGTCGTCCAAAGCCTCCTTCTTCTCCTCCCGTCTCCTAAAACTTAATGTAGAGATAACGGAATGCTTCCAGGGCCGGGACAATGGGTAGTCGAGGGTAGGCGACCACGTAGGGCGCCACTTCATCCCAGGGAGAAAAGGGGGCACAAGGAGGCATGGAGTGGACTGAATTTTGGGGGGCACTTTATGCCTTGTTTAACTAGGGCACCAGAATAACTTGTCCCAGCTTCGCCTGCTTCTCCCGGCTCCCATGTGCGATCGGCTACATCGATTAGTGTTTGCCTGTCACCACTGTCCTCCTCAATGGTGTCGCTGTACAAAAATCCTTCAAAAGCTTTGTAATGCAGCGATAACCACCAGGCACGTATAGAATAAAACTTGAATCCTTTATTGGTAATACAATAAAAATACGAGTGTTCCCATGAGCACACTGAATCCTCAAAGCATGAGAGACGGCTAACGCGTTTCGGGTGTTTGTTCACCCTATGATTAAGGGTGAACAAACACCCGAAACGCGTTAGCCGTCTCTCATGCTTTGAGGATTCAGTGTGCTCATGGGAACGCTCGTATTTTTATTGTATTACCAATAAAGGATTCAAGTTTTATTCTATACGTGCCTGGTGGTTATCGCTGCATTACAAAGCTTTTGAAGGATTTCTGATTACGTCTTGGACTCTGGACGAATGCGAGCTGATTCCACCATTACAGCTGGATTGTTTTGGGGTGAGCTGACCTTTTGTTTGTTTCTACCGTTGCTGTACAAAGCCTGACCGCTCGCAACATAACCCCCCATTGCAACTCTCCTCATCACTATTTGCCCGCTTCTACAAGAAGCAGCAGATGTCTTCCCCACCTCTTTGCTGCCCACTGTCCTCAAATAGTTGGTCCTCACTGTATAGTGGCGCAGAAGCCACAGCACATAGTAGTTCTCTGGCTGTGGGAAGCGAACGGGACAGAGGTGGGTTGAGGACAGGTGAGAGCCCCTCACCTGCTCCCGGGCCATGCCAACAAGGAGTTGTGTGTGACAAACCCACCGACTCTTGGCTGGGGTTGTCAGATGTCATCTGGGAGAAAGTGTATGACCTAGTGTGTGGTCAACACATGGCCGGTAGATGACACCGGATGCTGTGGCCTCGCAGGGTGACTCCTGCTGTGACATCCCCTTACTGTGCTGCGATCTGTGGCGACTCCGGTAACCTACTGTGTTCTTTGATGCTATGGTAGGATCGTAGCCCTCAGCTTGTTTTTTTCCAGCTGTCGCTGCCATGACTTTATCAGGCTACATTCCTGCTTCAGTTTTTTGGTCAGTTTTGCCCTCTTAAGTGCCCAGGGAATTTTATAGTGAAGCGATTCTAAGAGCGGCAGCAGTCTTCTGCGTGTCATACTGAAACACAACATTGTATGAAGACCAAAGCAAGCTCCCTCTACATATTTAAGCATGGCACAACGTTCTACAGCACCCTGCAGGCTCTGTGCAGCCTGGAAATAGCTGTTTTTTAATGCAATTCGTCCTGAAGCAATTCAGACCGAAACGAATTTTGTCAGAAAATTCGGCGAAGTCACTGAATCGAATTTTTGAGAAATTCGCCCATCTCTACTAATAATATGTTTTCTAATGATGCTCCATCCTTTGAGGGCAATAGGAGCAAAATCGAGTGTGTCTGTTCACCTGCTCCAGCTCCCAAAGCCACAGGAAGAATAAAATTTAATATATCCCTAATAATGGCATAAATCACAGAGATTGATTTCCTATGAGGTGATTATTCTATTAGATCATCAAAGCTATTTCTTTCTCTGTCTACTTATGTCTTTGATTTTGGAAATATAGAATGACCTTAACTGCGGGTATTGTAATAAATGAGAGTTTGGGATATTACACTATCCCCGTAACGCTAAAAACTATTTCATTCTTTTCTTCATTGGGTGGAACAGATGAACAACCCCAGAGACCCCCCTATTTATTATGCCCCCCAAAGCTGTCTTTTTTCTAACCTAAATAACCCTAATTATGCTAATCTTTCTAGGTATTGCAGTCCATCCAGTGTCAGACTGGGGCACCTTGGGTCTACCAGAGGAGTTTATTTCAGGGGCCCACTTTGACTCGCTGTCTCGGCCACCTGTACGGTGTCCCGCCCGGTCTCAATTTGCCTATTTTCACTTGTACATAGTTTGTAAGGCAGAAAAAAGGCAGATGCCCTAGATGCTCTAGTTCAGCCTATAGTGTTATAGTGTTGATCCAGAGAAAGGAAGAAAATCCCACTAGGTAAAAGCCAATTGTCTTCATTTTAGGGTAAAAAATTCCTTCCCAACTCCAATCTGAACCAAAACAACTACAGGTATAACACCTAGAATAAAGATACATAAAACATAACTTTTAATAAAAATAAATAAGAATTGAGAAAGAAAACGAAAAGACACCCTCAAATATACCCTATCAAAGACCTGTCTGCCTCAAAAATGGGGAAATCGCCCCAATAAGGGCGCCCCCACACTGGAACCTAAACTAACCCTGTCCCTAGCTACATCTAAATGAAAAAAAGAAAAACACATATACCACAAATGGAGTGCACAAACAAAAAAAGTGCTGTGATAAATAACAATACAACAGACAATATACGTTTGATGTTCAATAATACTATGAATTGATGATGCGTCATAGGAAGATGATCAATAACGCATAAATATTCCAATATTCCAACGCGTTTCCCCCCTAGATACTGGGGTTCATCAGGGAAAAATTGCAGTTGATAACAACAATACGGAACATCTAAGGAAAAAACAAAAGATGTATGCAGTAAATATAACTCACGTCCCTTAATGATGGAAAACAGGGCTGGTAAGATAGAGGACGGGGTCCAGGATAAGTCATGTACATATCCCCGCTATCTGATTACTGATTGCTGCTTGGACCTGTCTCAGTAATCAGATAGCGGGGATCTGTACATGACTTATCCTGGACCCCGTCCTCTATCTTACCAGCCCTGTTTTCCATCATTAAGGGACGTGAGTTATATTTATTGCATACATCTTTTTGTTTTTTCCTTAGATGTTCCGTATTGTTGTTATCAACTGCAATTTTTCCCTGATGAACCCCAGTATCTAGGGGGGAAACGCGTTGGAATATTGGAATATTTATGCGTTATTGATCATCTTCCTATGACGCATCATCAATTCATAGTATTATTGAACATCAAACGTATATTGTCTGTTGTATTGTTATTTATCACAGCACTTTTTTTGTTTGTGCACTCCATTTGTGGTATATGTGTTTTTCTTTTTTTCATTTAGATGTAGCTAGGGACAGGGTTAGTTTAGGTTCCAGTGTGGGGGCGCCCTTATTGGGGCGATTTCCCCATTTTTGAGGCAGACAGGTCTTTGATAGGGTATATTTGAGGGTGTCTTTTCGTTTTCTTTCTCAATTCTTATTTATTTTTATTAAAAGTTATGTTTTATGTATCTTTATTCTAGGTGTTATACCTGTAGTTGTTTTGGTTTAAATTGTATTGGTATACCCAGAACTTCATTTCATTATATCAAGGGTTCTCTACACCTATACATCATGCTTAAGTAGAGTACATGGTAGTGTTTGTGCAACTCCAATCTGGCAATCAGAATAAATCCATGGATCAACGACCCATCTCCAGAATCCTGGTCACTATAACTTGTTATATTATTACACTCTAGAAATACATCCAGACCCTTTTTGAACTCTGTTATTGAATTCACCATGACAAGTTCCTCTGGCAGAGAGTTCCACAGTCTCACTGCTTTTACAGTAAGAAATCCCTTTCTATGTTTATGTAGAAACTTTCTTTCCTCAAGATGTTAATACTTAGTAGCGCCACCTTTTGCTGCGATTACAGCTACAAGTCGCTTGAGGTATGTCTCTATCAGTTTTGCACATCGAGAGACTGAAATTCTTGCCCATTCTTCCTTGGAAAACAGCTCGAGCTCAGTGAGGTTGGATAGAGAGGGTTTCTGAACAGCAGTTATCAGCTCTTTCCACAGATTCTTGATTGGATTCAGGTCTGGACTTTGACTTGGCCATTTTAACACCCGGATATGTTTATTTGTGAACCATTCCATTGTAGATTTTGCTTTATGTTTGGGATCATTGTCTTGTTGGAAGATAAATCTAAGTCCCAGTCTCAGGTCTTTTGCAGACTCCAACAGATTTTCTTCCAGAATGGTCCTATATTTGGCTCCATCCATCTTCCCATCAATGTTAAAGGGAATCTGTCACATAGATTATGCCCCCCTTAATGAGGACAGCACAAGCTAGTGTCAGACCTGCTGTTCCCAGCACTGTGCCCCTTATTCTGTAAGATGCTGGAGTTTTAGAGCATTTACTGCTCAAATCTTATTCATGAGCAGGTGTTAGCTCCACACACCAAAGGCTAGCTCCGCCCACCTACAGTTATTCACATGTTTCTACCTATTCAAAGTAATAGGTTTGTCAGTTGAGGTGGGCGGGGCTAGCCTTCGATTGTCCGGGTTTGAAAAAAACTGACACAAAAAAAAGGACTCGTCAAATGACTCTTCTGGCTGAAAACTGCAGATTTGAGCATTAAATACACGAAAACTACAGCATCTTACAGAATAAGGGACACAGCACTGGAAACAGCAGGTCTGACACTACCTTGTTCTGTCCTCAGCCAGGGGGGCAAAATCTATGTGACAGGTTCTCTTTAACCATCTCCCCTGTCCCTGCTGAAGAAAAGCAAGCCCAAACCATGATGCTGCCACGACCATGTTTGACAGTGGGGATGGTGTGTTCAGGGTGATGAGCTGTGTTGCTTTTACGCCAAACATATCATTTTGTATTGTGGCCAAAAAGTTCGATTTTGGTTCCATCTGACCAGAGCACCTTCTTCCACATGTTTGCTGTGTCTCTCAGGTGGCTTGTGGCAAACTTTAAACGAGACTTTTTATGGATATTTTTGAGAAATGGCTTTCTTCTTGCCACTCTTCCATAGAGTCCAGATTTGTGCAGTGTACGACTGATTGTTGTCCTATGGACAGACTCTCCCACCTCAGCTGTAGATCTCTGCAGTGATCATGGGCCTCTTGGCTGCATCTCTAATCAGTCTTCTCCTTGTTTGAGATGAAAGTTTAGAGGGACGGCCGGGTCATGGTATATTTGCAGTGGTCTGATACCCCTTCCATTTCAATATGATCGCTTGCACAGTGCTCCTTGGCATGTTTAAAGTTTGGGAAATCTTTTTGTATCCAAATCCGGCTTTAAACTTCTCCACAACAGTATCACGGACCTGCCTGGTGTGTTCCTTGGTCTTCATGAAGCTCTCTGCACTTTAAACAGAACCCTGAGACTATCACAGAGCAGGTGCATTTATACAGAGACTTGATTACACACAGGTGGATTATATTTATCATCATCAGTCATTTAGGACAACATTGGATCATTCAGAGCTCCTCACTGAACTTCTGGAGTGAGTTTGCTGCACTGAAAGTTAAGGAACCAAATAATTTTGAACACCCCACTTTTTAGTTTTTATTTTTTACAAAAGTTTAAAATATCCCAAAAAATTTTGCTTCACTTCACTTGTTGTTGATTCTTCACAAAAAAATTAACATTTTATATCTTTATGTTTGAAGCCTGAAATGTGGCAAAAGATTGAAAAGTTCAAGGGGGCAGAATACTTTCACAAGGCACTGTATAGGCCCCCTCCCCAAATGTACATTTTATATAAATAAAAACGTTATCACAGACCTTAATGGAAAATCCGTGCAGTGGTCCCCACTGCACGGATTTTCTGCCGGACGTTTTTTTTAGACTGCCTGTTGTCCGAAAAACGAACATGTTCATTCTTCCGCCCATTTTTCAGGTGGATCATGAACATTTCAATGCAAAGAGAGAGTGCTTTTCTCCACAAACAGATGAGAAAAGCTATTCCCCTGTGGCCATGTACACGGCTCCAAAACAGAGCACATACCGGTCGGATAATCCTCGGCCACACAGCCTGTGCAGAGTGACTAGGCTGTGCAGTCACTGTATTATGAAATGACGACCAATTAGTTTGGCTGCATTTGGCTGGATTTGATTACACAGTAGGTCTCTGAATACCTCAGAATTAATTTGGCTGCTTCTGTCTTGTGTCACATCATCAATAAACACTAGTGACCCAGTGCCACTGGCAGCCATGCATGCCCAAGCCATCACACTGCTTCCGCTGTGCTTTACAAATGATATGGTATGCTTTGGATCATGAGCTGTACCTCGCCATCGCCATACTTTTTTTTTTCCATCATTCTGGTAGAGGTCAATCTTGATCAAAGAATATTCTTCCAGAACTGTGCTGGCTGTTTTAGATATTTTTTAGCAAATTTCGATCAAGCCTTTTTATTCTTGAGGCTTATGAGTGGCTTGCACCGTTCAGTGAACCCTCTGTGTTTACTTTCATGCAGTCTTCTCTTTATGGTAGATTTGGATATTGATATGCCTATATCATGGAGAGTATTCAGACACATACTGTGTGCTCAAATCCAGCCAAATGCAGCCAAACCGATTGGTCAGTGTTTCATAATACAGATGGACAATGACCCAAAACATAAAACCAAAGCAAAAAAAGAGTTTATTAAAGCAAAGAACTGAAATATTCTTGAATGGCCAAGTCAGTCACTGGATCGCAACCCAATTGAGTATACATTTCACTTGCTAAAAAGACTAAACTTCAGACATAGAGGCCCACAAACAAACAGAAACTGAAAAAAGCTGCAGTAAAGGCCTGGCAGAGCATAAAAAAGGAAACACAGCGTTTGGTGAAGTCCATGAGTTTAGGCAGTAATTGCCAACAAAGGGTTTTCAACCAAGTATTAGAAAGTAACATTTTGTTTACAATTATGTAATTTGTCCAATTAATTTTGGTCCCTTTAAAAACAGCACAACACATGTTAAGGAGCTGAAACTCCTTAACCCTTCATCCAATATTAGTGTGGATACCCTCAAACGAAAGCTGAAAGTCTGGACTTTATGTCCATGTCCTTTATATAACTATAACTTGAATATGTTTCAGTAAACAGATACAAAAAACAAAATTGGTGTCAATGTCCAAATATATATGGACCTAACCGTATTAAAGAAATAGGGCCCAATATTGATCACTGTGGTACCCCACTAGTAACAGGGATCCAGTTTGAGTATGCACCATTAATCACCAGCCTTAGTTTTCTATCACTGAGCCAGTTATTTATCCACCTGCAAACATTTTCCCCCAGTTCAAGCATTCTCATTTTACTTACCAACCTTTTATATTGCACAGTATTAAATGCTTTAGAAAAAAAATCTATATATTTAACATCCAATGCCTCACACCAATCCATTCTAGAGCTAAGCTCCGCATAGAAATTGATGAGATTAGTTTGACAGGGCTGTTTCTTCAAAAACCCATGCTGGAATGGCGTTATACATATATTTTCAGTAAGATGCTCCAGTATACATCTCTAAGAAAACCTTCAAACATTTTACCTACAAAGAAGATCAAACTTACAAGCTTATAGTTTACAGAATTACTTTTTGATCCCTTTTTGAATACTGGCACCACATTTGCTAAGTGCCAATCCTTTAGGACATACCTAGGTACTATATAGTCCATAAATATTAAGAATAGGGACCTATTTTACTTAATTTCCTTAGGAAATGGGGGTGTATACCATCAGGACCTGGTGATTTGTCTATTTTAATCTTCTGAAGGCGAACTGCACTTCTTCCTGGGTTAGACAAGAAAGATATAAGGTGGAGTTTACCTCATCCCTCTGCACATTAACAGGAAGGTCAGTTTTCCTTGGTAAAAACTGTTTTAAAAAATTGTTTAGTGGTTTTGCTTTCTCCTTATTGCCCTCTACAATACCCCCCTCACTACTTTCCAAAGGACCAAGGTCATTTTCAGTTTTAATCTTTTTACTATTTATAAAGTTAAAAAATATTTTGTGGTTAGTTTGACTCTCTTTGGCAATATATCTTTTTTCCGTATATTTTTTTAGTGCCTCTTACCTGCCCTCCTGTTTAAGTAATAAATGCTTTCTTTTTGTCATTTATTGCCTACTTTACATCTCTATTGATCCACATTGTATTTTTTCCCATTTCTAATCATTTTATTTCCATAAGGTATGTACCTCTGACAGTGAACACTTAAGATGTTTTTAAAGATCTCACATTTGTTATCTGTTCTTTTCTTTTTTAAGACCTTGTCCCAGTCAGAAGTCAGCCCAGTTCTCCAAAAACTCAAATACCGCTTTATTACAACAATTTCTGAGCCACTTATTCACCTCTCTAATCTCCCGCTGCCTCTCTGGTGTGGCCCATGGTACAGGTAATATTTCTGAAAATACAATCTCTGAGGTCCTTGCCTTGAGCTTTTGGCCTAGGTCACTGAAATTATTTTGAAGGACGCTCCACCTACCTCTTACTTTCTCATTGGTGCCAATGTGCACCATAACAGCTGGATTCTCACTTGCCCCAACCAGTAATCTCTCAACTCAAGCTGTGATATGTTGAACTCAGGCCCCAGGTACACAAAATACTGTTCAATGGTCCCGGTCTTTGTGACAGATTGCCCTGTCTGTTCCCCTAATAACCCAACTACCAGCACCTGTCTAGCCTGCCCTGCACTCCTATTCCCCACCCTACTGGAGCAGGCAAGGGTAGTGTTTTGCTGCAGCAGTGCTATTTCTGAGCTGACATCCCTCTCATCTGCCAATCTTGCAAATTTGTTTGGGTGAGCCAGATCAGGACTACCCTCTCTGACACTTTTCCCTCTACCTTTCTTTATGACTGTCACCCAGCGAGCTGCCTCATGTCTCTGCACCTCCATGCTGCCATCCTCCCCAGCATTTCTCCAAGTGAGTGCTTACTCAGTGAGATGCAGACTCGCTTCCAAGTTGGCAATGAATTTCAGTGTTGCAACTTGCTCATTTAGATCCAGGATCTGGGCTTCTAAATGTGCAAATGTGCACACATCTTGCAAAGCATTATGCACTCTCGAACAGCTGTTGCATAAATTACTGCATCAATGCAGCATGGCACTGCTAAGGTGTTATGGAAGCCTAGTTTGCCTTTATAGTGCTCTTCAGCTTGGCTGCATTGTTGGATCTGGTGTCTTGCATCATAGATTACCTTTGGGGTTTAGGTCAGGCGAGTTTGCTGGCCAATCAGTCACAGTGGCATGATTATTAAACAAGGTATTTGTACTTTTGGCAGTGTGGGCAGGTGCCAGGTCCTGCTGGAAAATGAAATCAGCATCTCCATAAAGCTTGTCAGCATAGGAAAGCATAAAGTGATCTAAAAATTTCTGGTAGACGACTATGCTGACCTTGGACTTAATATAACACGGTGGACCAATACCATCAGATGACATAGCTAGCCAAAACATCACTGACAGTCAGGGGCGTAACTAGAGAACCCTGGGCCCCATAGCAAACTTTTGGAGGCCCCCCACCCTCCCCCCCGCCAAGACCACAAACATCAACCGGGACCTCTTAAGTCATGCAGTTACTACATAATACAAGGAGTGATTAACTCACCTTACATATCACCATCACACTGCTAGCAATCAAATCTCACTATACCAAGACCAAAATTACCAATAACACTGCTACATAGGAACCTAATTCTACCGCCAGAACATGACCACAAATTACCACCAAATAGTGACTGAATAATACCCCTACACTATTACTGAATAAAGATCAATAATACTGCCATATAGTGGTAGATACCAGTGTACACAGGTGCCCTACAAAACGTATGTTACCTCCATACAGTGACCATATAGTGGTAGATAGGTCTAAACAGGCTTGGCAGACATATAAGTGATTATAGTGCAGTTACATCTTGTGACTCACAGATGACATTTCTGTACTGAGTCGTTGACTTTCTCTTTTGTTATGCATCTGGTCCAGACTGCCATGATGATTTCTACCTGCCGCAACCCGTCCCTGCAGATTTGGACACACATATATTAGAATCCTCAGTTTTTCAGCACCTTCCTCACTGCCTCCCACCTCTGTACAAACTTCCCAGGGGTGGAAAAGTGGGTAAAGGCCATAGATTAGAGGACCAGTCTCCTAGAGGGCAGGAACAGAAAATTCACCCCCTGGAGATTGTGTTACAGCTATGGCCTCTACCCCTCCGAATCATATAAACAGGTAGACCCCAATTAGATAGGTTGGTAGGCCCTAGGTAGGTCGGTTAGTAGGCTTGAGGTAGGTAGGCAGTAAATTGGTCCCAGGTAGGTAGGTAGATCCTAGGGAGGTAGGCAGTAGTTAGGGAGGTCTGAATTTGTTAGATAGGCTACATGTAGGTAGATTGGCACTAGGTAGGCAGTATTTAGGCCCCAGGTAGGTAGGTATACAGTAGGTAGACAACAGGTAGCTAGGCTATAGGTGGGGCCCACAAAGGTAGACAGGTAGGTAAATAGGCTATAGAGGGCCCCAAATAGGCAGGCAGACTTTAGCTAGGCATGTAGGGTTTAGGTAGCTATAAGGGCTAAATAGGTAGACAGGCAGAGTTTAGGTAGCTATAGGGAGCCATACAGGTAGACAGGGGTTAGGTGGGCTATAGGGGTCATATAGGTAGGTAGGCAGGGTTTATGTAGCTATAGGACCCCCATATAAGTAGACAGGCAGGCTTCAGGTGGGCTATACAGGCAGGCAAGCTTTAGAGAGGCTATTGGGGCTATATAGGCAGGATTTATGGGGAGCCTATATAGACAAGCTTTAGGGGGGCTATAGGGACTATATAGGCAGACTTTATGGGGAGGCTATATAGGCAGGCTTAGGGCGCTATAGGGCTATATAGGCAGGCTTTGGGGGGCTATATAGACAGGCTTAGGGGGGTATATAGGCAGGCTTAGGGGGGCTATATAGGCAGGCTTAGGGGGGCTATATAGGCAGGCTTAGGGGAGCTATATAGGCAGGCTTATGTGGGTATACAGGCAGGCTTATGGGGGCATATAAGCAGGCTTAGGGGGCTATATAAGCAGTCTTAGTTGGGCTATACAGGCAGGCTTAGGGCGGTATACAGGCAGGCTTAGGGGGGTATACAGGCAGGTTTAGGGGGGCTATATAGACAGGCTTAGGGGGCTATATAGGCAGACTTGGGTATACAGGCAAGCTTAGGGGAGTATATAGGCAGACTTAGGGGGGTATACAGGCAGGGTTAGGGGAGCTATATAGGCACGCTTGGAGTATACAGACAGGCTTAGGGGGCTATATAGGCGGGCTTGCGGGAGTATACAGGCAGGCTTAGGGGGTATATAGGCAGGCTTACGGGGGCTATATAGGCAGGCTTAGGGGGGTATACAGGCAGGCTTAGGGGAGCTATATAGGCAGGCTTAGGGGGGTTATATAGGCAGACTTAGGGGAGTATACAGGCAGGCTTAGGGGGGGCTATATAGGCAGGCTTAGGGGGTATACAGGCAGGCTTTGGGGGGCGCTATATAGGCAGGCAGGGCAGGTAAAATAAGAAATAGTTTACTTACCTCTGTCCACGCTCCCTCGATGCCACGCGCTCCAGCCTCTGTGCTCAGCGCAGGAGGCATGATGATGTGACATCATCACACTGTCTACGTCAGTACTGTGAGCCACTGCCCTGCTAGGCTTAAGGCCTAAGGAATAGTAGCAGAGCTGAGCCCCTGCAGCTCCGCGTGTGCTGACAGTAAACTGTTGTGTTCACTGCTGGCGGACACAGGAGCGGCATTACCGGGGTAGCAGATGTGGTAGCAGCTTCCCCGGAGCCCGGGCTCCTTAAGGACCCAGGCCCCGTGGCAGCTGCTATTTCTGCTACCATGGTAGTTACACCCCTGCTGAAAGTGGAAACTTCACTCTGGACCTCAAACAACTTGGATTGTGGCATCTCCACTCTTTCTTTACTCTTGGACCTTAACTTCCAAATGAAATACTTTCATCTGAAAACAACACTTTGGACACTGAGCCAGTCCACTCTTTTTTCTTCTTAGCCGAGGTAAGATGCTTGTGATGATGTCTCCAGGTCATGAGCGGCTTGACACAAGAAATGCGACAGTTGTAGCCAATGCCTTGAAGCACTGGCTCTTGAAGCACTCACTCCAGCTGCAGTTCATTCTCTGTAAATCTCTCCCAAATTCTTAAATGACCTTTTCTTGACAATCCTTTCAAGGCTGCGGTCAATCCTGTTGCTTATGCACCTTTTTTCTATCTCACTTTTTTGTTTCACACAACTTTCCATTAATATGCTTTGATACAGCACTCTGTGAACACAAAACTCCACTTTGGTGAAGACCAAAGAGCTGTCAAAGGACACCAGAAACAAAATTGTAGCCCTGGGAAGACTGAATCTGCAATAGGCAAGCAGCTTGGTGTAAATAAATCAACTGTGGGAACAATAATTAGAAAATGGAAGACATACAAGACCACTGATAATTTCCCTCGATCTGGGGCTCCACGCAAGATCTCACCTCATGGGCTCAAAATGATCACAAAACCGGTGAGCAAAAATCCCAGAACCACACGGGGGGACCTAGTGAATGACCTGCAGAGAGCTGGGACCAATGCAACAAAGGCTACCATCAGTAACACATTAAGCCGCTAGGGACACAGATCCTGCAGTGCCAGACATGTCCCCCTGATTAAGCCAGTACATGTCCAGGCCTGTCTGAAGTGTGCTAGAGAGCATTTGGATGATCCAGAAGAGTACTGAGAGAATGTCATATGGTCAGATGAAACCAAAGTAGAACTGTTTGGTAGAAGCACAACTTGCCATGTTTGGAGAAGAGAGAATGCTGAGTTGCATCCAAAGAACACCATACCTAATGTGATGAATGTGGGTGGCAACATCATGCTTTGGGGCTGTTTCTCTGACAACTGATTCATGCCAGGTATTGTGAGATTTTGAGTGAAAACCTCCTTCCATCAGCAACATGGCTGGGTCTTTTGACATGACAATTATCCCAAGTGCACCACCATGGCAATGGAGTGGTTTCGTAAGAAGCATTTCAAGCTCCTGGAGTGGCCTAGCCAGTCTCCAGGTCGCAACCCCATAGAAAACCATTGGAGGGAGTTGAAAGTCCGTGTTGCCCAGCGACAGCCCCAAAAAGTCACTGCTCTAGAGGAGATATGCACGGAGGAATGGGCCAAAAGACCAGCAACAGTGTGTGCCAACCTTGTGAAGACTTACAGAAAACGTTTGACCTCTGTCATTGACAACAAAGGATATATATTAAAGCATTGAGATTAACTTTTGTTATTGACCAAATATTTATTTTCCACCATAATTTGAAAATAAATTATTTCCTAATCAGACAATGTGATTTTTGGGGTTTGTTTTCTCATATTGTCTCTCATAGTTCAGGTCTACCACGATGTCAATTACAGGCCTCTCTCATCTTTTTAAGTGGGCGAACTTGCACAATTGGTGGCTGGCTAAATACTTTTTTCCTCACTGTATGAGCAGGTGCACTCCAAAATTAAGCGCATTTTGCAGCCTCCGTGCCACTTTGTAATGTGGCATAGATGTGGGAGCGCTCTGAGAGCATGTGGCACCACAACCATATGATTCTACACATTTATGACTGGAGAATGGCAATACTAGGTGCTTAACACTTAGAACTGGCAGACCAAGTTAAAAGTAGTCTGTCTGAGCCTGAGTTGTCATAGTGGAACTACGAAGCACCTAGATGCATAACCTGCAGAAGAACAGGTTCATAAATTCTGGCAAATTCTGCACTGCTTTAAAGCTATTTAGAACTGGCCTCTATGCACCTAGATCATACATGTCGGCCTAGAATTCTAAAAGTTGTTACTATGTTACCAGCTATAGACTGGCTAATTTGCACTGACAAAAATGCAGCAAACTGTTGGTACATTTTGTCAGATTTTAAACAACAGATTTCCTAAGAAACCATGCCTCCTTGTCAAGTGATCTGTAAAAACTGTCTAAAAGGCTAAAAGTTTTGCACCAAGGCTGACAAGTATAATTTTTGGTGCCCAGGCGCCATTTTTTGCACGTATTAGTAGCGTAGAATGCGCCTGAATCTATGAACCTGTTGTACTGCGGGTCATAGATTTAGCGCTTTCTAGCTAAAAAGCAACCCTGCCGACTCAGGTAAACCACTTTTAAAGTGCTCTACCTGTTCCAGCAGTACTTTGTCTGTATTTGCCGTACTAAACACATAAATGTGTAGCTTTGTATGGTTGTAGTGCGACACATCGCCAGCACGCCCCCCCGATCTCAGGCGCATTACAAACTGCCACGGGCACTTTCTAATGCGCCTAATATTGGAGTGCGCCTAGTTAAAAATATAGCAAACGGGGCTGTGCTAGTTTTCGGGCTGAAAAGATGCCAGACGTCTGGCGCAGCTCCATTCACACATGTCACCCCAAGTCTCTAGGTGCAAACGAAATGGTTAATGTACCCCTTTGTTCTTTGCCTACATATATTAAAATCAATAAGTGTTAGCACTTAAATCTTTTCTTATATTCTTACATGTGATGCTATCAGTCAAGATAGATATACATTATTTTACTTTCAAGGCAGATCTAAAACACCTTCACAAAGATTTACTGGGTCAGTGAATGGATGATAATCCTGCAAACCTCTCACTTTTTAAATCCCATGCTACATTTGTTGTTAAGTATGGTGCTCAATCATAGGTGGACTGTCTGCAGGGTACAATGTGCCACAGACAGAACTTAACTTTGAACTCAGACAAAAAGTTACATAAACAACCCACTGGTTTTTGAACATCGGCCCCTGAATCTCTGTGGGATTATCTCTAAAACCACCCGCTGGTGTGAACAAAACATTGGGAGCAATTCCAAAAATAGTTTCAAACACTGAAAGGGTTGCACCACATATGCTTTTTCACCTTGGATGCACCCTGGGCTCTTTTGACTTGCGACTACCCTTTAATTTAACCCTTATCCACTTAACAACATTTCCAAGACAATGTCATTTATGGAGCACTGGCTGTTCTGTCAGCGGAGAGTGGAGTTAATATGTTTTGTTTTGAGAAATGTCTTAGTGTGCTTCCATTAGCCCTTTTTCTTTAGTTTACCTTTTATTCTCTAGGCAGTGTCCAAAAAAACATGTTTCTGAACATCAAGGATGTTTTGATTCTAGAACATTAATTTAGTCCAGGCTTGAGACACAATCATAGTGCAAAGCAGGAGACTTGAATAAACAAACACCGAGGTGAAAAAATCAGATGTACATTGCATACGCATCTCATAGAAGCTGGATGAAAGATAACAATGGTAATGTCTCAAATATTCATGTGATATTGTGATTGGCTCACTACATCTTATCAAGATCTGCAAATTAAAGACAAAAGTACCTAATAAGCCTAAAACCGGTGAGTATATAAAGTTATGTTATGTTGCAATCTGCTATTATAGGTAAAAACACACTAAAAGAGCAAGAAGGAAAACACAGGACATAGTTTTAATACAAAAGAATGAAGAAAAAAACATTTCATTTCCAAAAACATGCAGAGTGATGCAAGCTTTGAAGTGGGCTCACACATGTAATAAATAGAATGAAATACACCATTTAAAAAAATACAGGTGCAGCCTTGAGATAAGACAAAGGGAGCATTCACACAGTGCAGTTTTGATGCAGTTTTAACTGCGCTACAATTAAACTGCCTTTATTACCAGCAAGGTTTTTGCACTTATCTAAACTGTTTGGAAAGTGAGAAATCGATTAGTGTGTTTGTAATCCACAAGACTTCAAACACAGTAATTGATTCCTTACTTGAAACACCTTTCCGAACAATTTAGACAACTGAAAGAAGCTTGCTGGTAATAAAGGCAGTTAATTGGAGCGCAGCAAAAACTGCGCTGTATGAAAGCTCCCAAATGTTTACATAATTAGGGTCAAATGTTTTTTGCTGATTTTTTTTAAGACGGTTTTGGCTGTGGTTTGTAGCCACGTTGGCTCTTTTACCACAATACTTGGATTTTATGGTGTTACTGTACAACAGTATTCTGTCATGATCTACATTCAGTTCAGTAGAACAACAGAAGGTCTGTGTATTGTAGTGCTTTGATTTGAAATGTTGTTAGGCAATCCAACCTATGAGCCATATTATAAAAAAGTTTAATTTTTTTTGTTGCCCATAGGCCCAAACAGAGCTCCCCCTTTCATTTATATAGTGCTCTGAAAAATGAAGGGGGGGTTCACAAAGTGAGTTTTAGACCTAAGTTTTCATACTTTCGCCCCAGTTCACATGCGTTTTTTTCCTGTCAAAATTTCATTACTCTTTCCTCCAGAATAGCTTGCTGCACTATTTTATCCAGAGAAAATGGACCTGATGCACCCATTGTAGGTCGATGGGATCCATAAGGAGCTGTAAAACCCTTAGCATGAAGTTTTTTAGAACAGACCTAATAAATTTTAAAAAACCATTATTAAGTTCCAAAACAAAAATTGCCTAATTCATAGCTTTTTATATCATATTTATGTTAGATTTAAAAACTACTTACTACTTGCCGACGTACATGGCTTTCAGATTTACATGCTGTTGTTGAAACTTGTAACATTTGTCAAAGATAAAGTGCAGTAATGGACTACAAAACTATAAACTACAAACAAAGCAAAAGACTTATCACGTGCCAAGTTGGTAAGCACATGTTCTATAGTAATTCTGGAAAGTTATCTTTAGGTTTATAAAATGTATATAAGTATGTCATTGAATTTTCTTAGCTTATGAGACTATTCGATTCTTTTTTTATATTTTTATAAATTAACCCAGTTGTACATAACTGTTCATTTCCGCTAAAAGCACAGACACATGGGGCCACATGTATGAAAACTTTCTAGGTCTAAATCTCACTTTGTTGCCCACAGCAACCAATCAGAGCGCCCCTCTCATTTTTCCAGAGAACTGTATGAAAGGGGCGCTCTGATTGGTTACTATGGACAGCAAAGTGAGTTTTAGACCTAGACAGTTTTCATACATGTTTTTGAGTCGGACCAGTTAAGTTTGAATGCACTGTCTGCGCTTGTTTTTTTGCCATATTGCATTATACTGTAGAGGCTCAAACATAAACCAGTTTATTTACACATAGTATTTTGATTAAAAAAAAACTTCATAAATGCATTTTTTACCTCGTTTTATTTCCAAAACATGAAAGAAGTACAAATCTTTCCATTGTAGTTTTTGTTCTTATTATGTTCCAAAATAATAACCTGAGGATTAGTTCGTAACTAGAAAATGTTGATAGTAAAAATCAAAAGGAAATAAATAGGGGGATATGTACAGGTCAAAGACTTTCTTTGCTGCCCATAGCAATCAATCAGAGATTTTATTTCATGTACGGGGCTGTGCCAAAAGTCTGGCGTCTTTTCAGTCCGAAAACTGTCGCAGCCCCATTCGCTATATTTTTAACCAGGGACCCCAAATTTTTGGGCACATTAAGAGCACCCCCACAAAATGACCTGAATTCGGGGGGGTGCGGGGGCTGTCTCACTACAACTGTAACGAAGTCACATTTTCTTTGCAAATCCAGGCGCTTACTGCTAAAACACTTTACCTGGTTTCCCTGGCCCGAAGTGTTGCTTTGTACTAGAAAGTGCAAAATCTATGACCTAGTAGAACTTTTTATAGATTCGGCGCATTCTATCTAAAATGCACGAAAAAAAAATGGCGCCTGCCCGCCAAAAAACATCATTTCCCCCCCTTGGAAATAAAAAGGAGCCAACGGGTTGCTATGGGCAACAAAAAAATGTTACCCCTAACATTTTTTTATATATTTGGGGCCCATATCCCAAAGAAAAATCCTAAATATACAGCTGTTAAACATTGAACATTGTTGTTGTTTTCTTTTTCTTTAGATAGTGTTTACTGTGCAAATAAGGACTAACTTTTGGTATAGGTCTACCCCATCGAAATTTATGGATTTAAAATTTAAACATCCAAATGTACAGCTACAGCATGAAGCATCACAGGGGTAAATGGGGCTTACTGTGCGGTTGAAAGAAAAAAATGTATTTTTGAAGGAACATTCGGCCTAGGGAAGAAGAAAAATTCTGCTTGTTATCTAGACAAAGGGTAACTACATTTTGATACCTGACTTTCCACTTTTTGTAAAAAGAAATGTGCTGGTTAGCAGGAAATGTCCTAATGTTACCAAAAAACATTAGCACTGCACTTTTTAAACCCTTTTTTGAGTAGTAATTACTCTTTTCCTGACCCCGGGACGTTTCCTTTTTTTTGTACAAAACAGATTAATTATATTGCTTTTTCATATGAAATTACTTCACTAATATTCTTGCCTTTTTTCAGTAATATTATAGGCTTTAATTTCATGTAATTTTGACGTTAGTTTTTTATTTTTTAATAATATAAGGGAAGGTGGAGCTAACATAAGTTTTTGTAATTGTGTCACATTTTTTCACATAATTTATAATAGTGTTTAAAGGTTTTTTGGGTTTCCCTGGGGGCAGGGCTAAACATTTTTAATAATATTTTATTGTTTCTGTTTGTTTTTTAACATTATTTTATTTTACATATTGTGTCCCCATTCTTACACAGGTCACCAGCTGCTGCTGCTCTAGAACTCCCTGGCGATCAACTCCAATTCTCGGTTCTCTTCCCAACATGCAAAACAGGCTCATGCTCCATTTTCTCTGCTGTTTGCCAGGACAAGAACACAGAATTGTATAACAATATATATAAAACTTTTAAAGTTCAGTTATTTGTGAATGACAGATGACTGCTGACACTTATCTGTTAACAGAGAGGGAAGAAGAAGGAGAAAAAAAGAGGTAAGAAACCTTTAACATTAAGAATTACTGTGGTTTGCTTTTTTGGAAGCATTGTAGCTGGCTCTAGTTTAAAGCATTCTAGCTGGAATCAACTGGGGGCTGGCATTATAGAGGTCATTATGGATGGTACTTTTAGGGGAGTGCACTTTAGTTGGCACTGTTTGAGAGCACGGCATAATATAAAAATGTAATACATCTCCTGCAGAAATTTCAGAAATAAATTATTTATCAATTTATGATAACGTTATATAATAACCAGTGATATGTCCAATGATGAATAAAAGCTGTTATTTTTATGTATTCACTTAGGTAGAGGTCATGAGCAGAACTGCTACCCAACATAATTCATATATACAGATGCTTGAACTTAGATGTATAAACTTCCTCGGCCATATTATATGAATATACTTGTTACGAAACTCTGTGAAACAGATGGCAGCTGTTTATTTTACTGCTCATTATTGTTCTTAGCTCCAGGTAGTATTTGTACAGCAGCGAAGGGGGTGCTGTAGAGTAAGCAATGAGCAATGGGATTACCACTCAATGTTTTTGCTT
Organism: Phyllomedusa bahiana; assembly: GCA_025379985.1. NCBI lineage: Eukaryota > Metazoa > Chordata > Amphibia > Anura > Hylidae > Phyllomedusa > Phyllomedusa bahiana. The sequence goes on from JAODAL010007282.1 coordinate 59,880, forward strand.
TAGTAATCAGTTTAGATGTAGGCACAAACCAGAAATGGTTGAAAACATTTAAAAGGTACCTGTTGTTTCAGGTGAATTTTATAAAAGCTATCCGTTTCTAGCCTAATTTGCACTCAATGGGAGGAGAAAAAACTTCTCCCCCTCCTGCCTATATAATATGTTCTCCCCCAACCCCCATTGCTCTCACATTTTCCTTTTGCTTAGTACATGCGGGTTTGAATGCTATTATGCTTTCTTCCACTCAGTTTCTCTACTAATTTTTTCATATTTTTCGTGATATGTAAGCCAATATTTTTATTTAATTTTTACATTAGATTTTTTTGCAAAACGGTACAAGATTTTCTGCTTTTCACTTTTTTATTTATTTATTTTTTAAACGGCAAATGTAACACGAAAGTAAGTTTTATAATTCTGCCATTTTTCCGCTACGGACATTCATATATGTGGTCTGGGCTGTTAGTTTTTTATTTTATATATTGTGCCACTCATAAGGTCAGAAAAAGAACTTAGGGGTAAATTTTTACAAACCTTTGAGTTTGCTGATTTCCCCTGTAACTTGGCCTGATACATTAGCCCCACAGTCAGGGCCGCCATACAGGGGGTACGAGGCCGAGTGAAATAAGGGGTCCCGCTGCAAGCAGGCCCTTTTATTTCACATCAATGAGTAGCACACGGCGGCTACTCCACCTCTGTCTGCGGCCAGCATGACTAATTAAATCAGTGAGGCCCTGCCCCCGAAGGCACGGGGCGTGGGCAGACAGAGAAGGAGGGCCCCGGTTCTGGTCACAGCGCAGGGGAAGTAAATGTCAAAACTTCTATGTGAATATAAGCGCAGCTGTGACCAGGAGCACGGGCCCCCTCTCAGCAGCACCGTCCGCGCCCCTCTCAGCAGCATCGCCCTCATCCCCCAGCCATGTATGAGGAGCCCCCCTCCTGTCCTCAGCCTGGCCGTAGCCCTCCTGCCCCCAGCCATGTATGGGGGGCCCTGCTGCCCTCAGCACTGTAGCCCACCTACTGCAGCCATGTGTGGGGCCCCCTCCTGTCCCCAGCCATGTGTGGGGGTCCCCTTCTCACTCCAGGCTTATTTGTGGGGGCCCACATGGCTGGGGGCAGGAGGGCCCCCCACACAAGCTTGGGGTTTGAGGGGACCCCACATACACACATGGCACGTCCCTGGCTGCCCGGCTACCCATCTCCCTGGCTGCCCGGCTACCCATCTCCCTGGCTACCTGACTATCTTTCTCCTTTGCTGCCCAGTTACCTTCCTCCCTGGCTGCCCAGCTACCTACTACTCACCTGGCTTCCCGGCTACATACCCACCTACATATGGGGTGTACCCTTGCCTGCCCACTACCTGGTTACCAACCTACGGGGGGCCAACTACCTACCTACCTACATACATATGGGGGGGGGGCTATATACCTAATCACCAGGGCACAAAGGAGGTAATTATTACCATTTGGGACACTATGGATGGGGAGTTTGTACACAAGGGAGTGGACACAGGAAAATGATAAGAAAAAAAAAAGTGAGGAGTCTCAGGTGTTTGTGTTGTGAATTCTGCAGGGGCGAGTTGTGGCCGTGAGAAGTCATCATGGTGGCCTGGACCAGATGAAGAAGAAAAGGGAACGTGAACAACTCATCAGACAAGACGTCAACTGTGAGTCACTAAATGTAACTGCATTGTATCTACCACCATATGGGCACTGTATGGCAGTAATATTGGTCTTAATGTAATGAATTATATTCACTGACCATATGATGGTATTATTCAGCAATTGCATTTTTTTTACTGGTGTGGGGCAATGAGGTTGGTGGGGGCAGGGCAGAGGATCCCAGATGCTTCAGCTTTATGGGGCCTGGAAATCTCTGTTGGTGGCCCTGGCCCCAGTAACAAGGGAAATACATCGTCTGGAGTCACTGCAGAGGTGATCTTGGTCTGATAAGACTAAGACATAGCAGGCAGTGTCGGACTGGGGTGTCTGGGAGCTACCCGAGGAATTGATCCCGGGCTTCCATTCCAAAGCTACTGTACTTTGCCTCCCTACCTCTGTCACCTGTGAGGTGCCTCCACCCAGTCTCATGTCAACTGATACAGACATGTGTGATGGCATCATCACACCAGCCTGTAATCAAGATGTGGTGCTGGTGCTTCTGAATCTCAATCATCTAATTTTAGTTGAGCTGAAGCAGCATGAAAGTAGATGGTAAACATAAAAGATCTATAAAGATGTATACCCTGAATGATACATTTTATATAAATAAAAATATACAAAAAGCTATAGCACAAAATTTCTATGTATAAAACCACAAACTAACGGTCATACATTTACCAAGTAACACTGCAAAAACTATAACTAAAAAAATAAAATATGTAAAAAAAATGAAAAAAACTGCAAACTTGTAGATCGAAAGGCACATTGCCAAAGAGCGTAAAAATAACCCCAAACTATTTTTTACCTATATAAATAGTAAAAAGATTATAACTGAAAATGTTAAAAAGTAGTGAGGGAGGTATTGCAGAGGTTGATGAGGAGAAAGCAAACCTATTAAACAATTTTTCTTCACCATAGTTACCAAGGAAAATTACCTTCCTGTTGATGGGCAGAGATATGAGGTAAATTCCACCTTAAATTTTTCTTGTCTAACCCAGAAATATGTGCAGCTCCGCCTTAATAAGATTATCATAGACAAATCACCAGGTCCTGATAGTTTACACCTCCATGTGACATGGGAATTAAATAATTTCAAAGCCCCCTTTTTTAATATTTATAGACTGCATAATAACAAGGTATGTCCTGAAGGATTGGCGTTTAGCAAATGTGGTGCCAATATTCAAAAAGGGGTCAAAAAGTGGCCATGAAACTATAGGTCGGTAAGTTTAACCTCTGTTGTAGGGAAATTGTTTGATGGTTTTCTAAGAGATGCCATACCTGAGTATCACACCGAAAATAAATGCATAATGCCATTACAGCATGGATTTTTGAAGGATTGGTCGTGTCAAACTATTCTCATCACCTTCTATGAGGAGATTAGTTCTGAATTGGGCTGAGGCATTGGATGTCATATATCTGAATTTTTCTAAAGTATTTGATACTGTGCCACATAAAAGGTTTGTAAGTAAAATGAAAATGCTTGCAAGTGGCTAAGTAACTGGCTCTGTGATAGTAAACAAAGGGTGGTGATTAATGGTACACACTCGGACTAGATCCCTGTTACAAATGGGGTACCACAGGGGTCAGTATTGAGCCCTATTCTCTTTAATGTATCTATGAATGACCTTACAGAAGGATTACACAGTAGAGTTTAAATTTTTGTGGATGATAATAAACTGTGTAAAGGAATCAACACAATAGAGCGTAATGTTTTACAAAGGTATCTGGAGAAGTTGGAGGCCTGGGAAAAGAAGTAGCAGAGAAGGTTTAACATGGATAAATGCATGGTTATGCACATGGGAAGGAAAAATCCATTCCATGATTACTTGTTAAAAAGAAAAACTCTGGGTAAAAGATAATGGAAAAGGAATGGGAATCTTACTGGACAGTAAACTTAATTGTAGCAGCCAGTGTCAGGCAGCAGCTGCCAAGCCATATAGGATAATGGAATGTATTAAAAAGGGCATACAGCAAATGCACTCGATGAGAACATTGTTCTCCCATTACACAAATCACTGATCAGACTACATATGGAATATTGTGTACAGTTTTGGGCACCAATGCACATGAAAGACAGGTTCAAAGGCGAGCAATGAAAGTAATAAAAGGTCTACATGAACTACAATACCCAGAAAGATTAGCAAAATTAGGGTTATTTAGTTTAGAGAAAAGACGGCTTCAGAGTGACATAATAAATATGTTTAAATATATTAAAGGTCAACACAGAGATCTCTCTCAAGATCTATTTTTACCCAGGACTGTATCTAGAACAAGGGGACATTATCTACATCTAGAGGAAAGAGGGTTTTTACATAGACTTAGAAGGGGGTTCTTTACTGTAAGAGCAGTGAGACTGTGGACCTTTCTGCCAGAGGACCTTGTCATGGTGAATTCACTAACAGAGTCCAAAAAGGGTCTGGATGCATTTCTAGAGTGTAATAGTATAACAAGTTATAGTGACTAGGATTCTGGAAAAGGGTCGTTGATCGAGGGATTTATTCTGATTGCCAGAACAGAGTCAGGAAGGAATTTTTTTGCTAAAATGAGGACAATTGTTTTTTACCTCATGGGGTTTTTTGCCTTTCTCTGGATCAACACTATAACACAATAGGTGGAACTGGATGGATGTTTGTCCTTTTTCGACCTTACAAACTACACTACTCACAAAAGTTAGGGATATTTGGTTTTGGTTGAAATTTCATAATGAACATAAAATTTCTTGAATTTTTTTTTGAATGAACAAAATGAGACCATCTCTTTATTTCAGAATGCACACGTCTAACTGTTCAATGGTTCAGTACAGGAGCTCAAGGGCAAAATTCACAACAGGTGTTTGATCCCTGAATCAGTGATGAAAGACAATTCACTCTGTGCAAAAATTCTGAGAGGTCAAGGAGAGTCCTGTGCAGTCTGTCAGTTCAGGTACCGGTCAGATATCCTTGCCGGATGTGTAGCACACAAACCGTGTTGACGAAAATGGTTACTAATGGTCTTATATGACACTGATGTGCCTCTCACCTCTCTTAAATTTTCTTGGAGTTGTGGGCATTCATTATCCAGCTCCGCAGGGAATTGTTTACTATGAAGCGAATATCAGTGGTGTAGCCAAGGGATGTCTACTTCTTTGCCTTTTTGTGACCCTTCCAGTCTCTCTGTATCAATTATGCAACCTGTTGCTGACAATCTGTGACACTTTAAGCTCAGTGGCCACTTCCATCAGAGAGCATCTTGCTTGAAGCCTCGCAATAGTGAGGTACTGTTGATCAATCGTAAGGTGTTGTCTTGGTCTTATGATGTCAAAATGTGAACAACATGATGAGGAGGATTGTTTAAATCCCAATTCAAATTGATCCCCTAAATATATTGGGTGATGCAAGGAACTCACACCTAATTTTGCCACTAGGCTTCTTGTTAGAGGTCAGCAGCTTGTGCAAAAAGTACTAAACCATTGAACAGTTGGATATGTGCATTCTAAAGTTAAGAAATTGTCTCACTTAGTTCATTTATGAAAATGTTCAAGAAATTTTGTGTTCATCCTGAAACTTTTTATTAGTAGTGTATGTAACTATGACTGTGGTTTTGCCATATTGGCTCTAGATATTTAATATTTATTTATTTAATTAATTAATTAACACAACATGCTTGAAAAGCATTTCAAGGAAATTATTATTTGAGTTACAACTAGCATGTAAATAGTTTAACAAACAAAAAAGAAATTAAAAATAACTGTGACAAGAAAAAGTTATGTATCATTTGATTAATTAATACAATATTAATTAGTAATTAATTGTTATTAATTTCACTGCATCAAAAAACAATGTTTAGGCAAATTACTTTTACGTTTGTCCTCAGGACAATCATATTGGAGATTCCAACAATAGTCTGCCATCATGTGTATGTCCCATCTGCCTTCATATCTCTCCTCCATCACCTTCATACTCTTGTGGAACCTCTCGCTTTGTTCCTCGCTGAAGTCTCCAAGGTTATATGTAAATCTGTTTAAATCGCTATGGAGATAATGCATCTTTATGTTCATATTAACTCCCAAATTTCTGAAGTTAGCCAGCATATCTTGCACCAATTGTTCAGAATTGTCTCCTCTGTGATTACCCATGTCACTCTTCACAACAGAGACAAAATTCATCCAGTCAGATGCCTCAGTGTCATTCATGCATTTGGTAAAACTGGAATTGTTCATTGTTTACGAATATGAGGACCATCAAAGATTCCAGCAATTAGTTTTTCCTTGCTCAGTCCAGGAAGTGATCTACAAATGTACTTAAAGCAATTACCCATTTTGTCCAAAGCCCTAAAAAATTGTTTCCTCAATCCTAGCTTAATATAAAGCGGTGGGAGAATGATTTTGTTCTTGTCCACCAGCAGCCTATTGATGATATTCGCAGTGCCAACAATCATTTCTTCCCTTGTAGGCCATGACACTTTTGTCCAATATGCTTGCTTTGCCTTGCTATCCCAAAGGCACATGAAGCATGGGTATTTTGTGTAACGGTGGCTATTGAGTCACTGTTGCCTTTCTATCAGCTCGAACCAGTCTGCCCATTCTCCTTTGACCTCTGGCATCAACAAGGCATTTCCTCCACAGGACATGCGCTCACTGGATGTTTTTTCTTTTTCAATTGCTGTCTAAGCAGAAGTTCATCTATAGATCAACAAAATCATTACTGATGTTCAGAATGGCAATTTTATGTAATAATGGATTTTTAAAATCATATCCTTTTTTAAGTTTTGTTGAAATGAGCAATGGAATAATGCAAGAATGGTTACCATTGTGCAAGAGAACACATTTTAATCTTCTAATGGAGCTGATTATAAAAAGCCCCAGTCTTTTATTTTATATTGATATTGAGCTACAATTCCTGGGATATCTTTGCAGTATACAAGTTCCTCCTCTTAGTGAAATATGGGAGAAGCCTCTCTTCTCTTGTCTGATAGGCTGTCATTTTAACTTCCGCCTTTTATAAGATTTAGTTAATTAAATCTGGATGTTTAAAGTTCATATTGTTGCTTGGCCAGATGAAAGTCTCAACTCTGGTCATTGAGTTCTTTTTGGCTTAATGATTGAAGCATCAAAGAGCTTCTCTCGTATTACCCACCATAAACTCTAATCCCAGTCTGAATCTGACAGTGGCTGGTTTAGTAGTCTGGAAACACTGGTATGGAAACCTCATTGCCATGTGGAAAAGGTCTTCGTACTGATTCCAAATCAGAATAATGCCACTGAGCTTTATTGTAATGATTAAAGCCTTTAGTCTTTACAACACAAAAATAACAATCATCATGGCGATTTTTTCGTTCCCTCCATCCCATTGACACACCAAAGTTTAAACTTTTACTTTCACCATTTGTCCTCTGCCGCAGTTGCTCCACACATATTTTGCAAACCAAGTCTTATCCTGGTCTCCAAGCTGTACTCCAAAATAAGCCAAATATACTTGATGCATAAAGTCTGTGATATTTTTTTTTTCTTTTTCATCCATGTGCTCTCCAAAGATGTAGCAGAATACATCAGGATGTTGATACAGGCTCTTCTTGATGAAGTCATATTTTTTCAAGTATTAATATACTTATTAAGACAGAACTTTTTGGCTATAAACCAACACTGGGTTGACAAACCATTACTGCAGCCACCTTCTTTATCTGCAAATTTAAAGTTGAATTTTGGCTTTAAAAAGTCACTTTGAAGGCCTACAAATTAAAATAAAAATTATTATAGCGGATATTTCTTTATCTAAGACACAGGTAAATAGTCAAAAAAGCAGCCCAAAAACTATGGCATTTGTTATCATACACAAGTCACATTGGTGGAATGCATTATTTTCATTGATGTCCAATATCTTTTTTTTGTAGACCTGTGATTAGAGTTGTTTTGATTATCACTATAGCAAATATGTCTGAGGTTTTTTGTTGTTTAACACTTTTTTAAAATAAAATCACTTTTACGTGAAAAATGGCTTATTTTTCCTGTTTTCTACCACCAGGGAACTTTACAATCATTTGATTTCTTATAGGCCCCCTGTAGGTAAATATAAGGCCCCCCTGTTATGTAGGTGTTTGTCACCTGTAGTTAGGTATATGCCTCCTGTAAGTAGGTATATGCCCTCTGTAGGTAGGTATATCCCCTTTGTAAGTAGGTATATTTCCCCTGTAGGTAGATATAGACCCCCTGTAGGTAAGTTTATGTACTCTGTAGGTAGGTATAGGCCTGCCGTAGGTAGGTATATTCTAGTATATGCCCTCTGTAGATAGATATATGCACCCTGTAGGTATGTATATGCAGCCTGTAGGTAGGTATAGGCCCCCCCTGTCAGTAGGTATAGCTCCCCTATAGGTAAAGGCCCACTGTAGGTTTGTTTGGACCTCTGTAGGTAGGTATAGGCATCCTGTAGGTAGATAGGTATAGGCCCCCTGTAGCTAGATATTGGTCACCTACAGTAAAAGTCTGGCAGTCAGTCACAGGACTCCTGGGAGAGCTGGAAAATCTCCCACAGCTGGCTGTCAGGTGCTTTTTTTTATATACCGAAATGTCACATAGGTGTAGAGATAAAGGTGCTCACCTATATACGTTGAAATTCATGGTATGTTTGCCACGGAGGAAAGGTCTCTTGTGCTGCTGTGCCTGGAAAACTGTCGGTCCACCAGCTGAAACATATCATATTGGGATATTGGGCCCTTTCCATACTGAAAATACCAGCCTGCAGGTGCCCCAAAAGCCAGTAACCTGGCTCTTTCCGGTATGATTTGTACATTGGGTACTAGGGTTAGTGTCAGCATTGAGAATAAAATAATAAAAACAATGTAAAAAAACACAGAGAAAAAAGACATTTTATATAAATGCTTCCCAGCAAAACTCCTCATTGACCATTTTATTACAGAAATGGATCTAGTGCTTGTACGTCGTGGTCTTATGAGTTTGATGTACTCCAACGTGTCAAACACAGACCATATTCAGAAACAGTATGGTGGTAGTATTATTTGTTCCTTCAATAGTGGTATTATTGACAGGGGCATTGCTAGGGCTCATCTGGAGCCCAGGCCCTTTGTGTTAACTTTTGCTCAGTAGGGCTGGGTTCACACAACATTTTTACGCTACATTGTGAATTGCAGATGTATTTTTACAGAGAAAAAACTTATGTTCCTGTCACTAATTTTATGCGTATTCCACATAGATCCTGTCCATCGCCTCAGCAGTCACTGCACAATGAAAATCAGCTTGACAAATTTGCTTTTTTAAAATCGCTCACCTACGTATCACATTGTAATACCTTATAAATAAGTCTCCAAATAATACACGGATACATGGAGCAAATATACCATGTTACTAAAAAAAAAAAAACTCCAACAATACCAAGACCCAACACTATTACTACTTAAGGATCAAATAATACTTTCTATCATTTACAGGGGCACAGAGATAACTGAGCTCTTGTGCACAGACTTGAAGACATAAGCGATTACAGTAAAGTTACATCCAGGGACTTACAGGAGACATCTCTGAAGAGTTGTTCTCTTCTTTGATGATTTGTCCTCTTTCCCTTTTTCTTCTCCATCTGTCCCAGACCTCCATCACATCTTATCCCGGCCACGACTATTCACTGTAGAATTTACAAAACAAACATCTTAGACTCCTCACTTTTCCAGCACTTCCCTACCAATTCCTATCGCTGTACAAACTCCCCATCCATAGCACCTCTAATGGTAAAAATTACCCCTTTGTGACTCTACCAGTAAAAGTGCCCCCAAACGGCTGTGGGCTCCCATTTGTGCACCAAGTTTTAGTCTTGTTTTGTACTCCCATATAAGAGGTAGTTAAATCCCCCAAAATAGTAAGTAAGTACACCCCCAAACTAGGTAGGCAGATAGGTAAACCCCATTTTAGGCAGGAAGTCCTCAGTTAGGTAGGTGTATAGTGCCCCATTAGGTAGGTAGACTTATAGGTTCCCCAATGGGTAGGTATCTAGGTCCCCTATTAAATAGATAGGTAGTTATATAGGCCTCCCCAATAAGTAGAAATGTAGGTCCATAGTATGTACTCCTCAATAGGTAGGTATATAAGCTCCCTGAAGGTAGATATAGCACCCCTGTAGGTAGATATAGTTCTCCTGTAACTATGAATATGCCCCCTGTAGGTAGATATAGGCCCCCTGTAGGTAGAAATATATGCCTCCTGCAGGTAAATATATGTCCCCTTTAGGTAGGTACATGCCTCCTGCAGTTAGGTATATGCCCTCTATAGTTAATAATTACAAATATATGCCCCTTGTAGGTAATTATTATTAATATGTATGCCCCTTGTAGCTCATTATTTATATATATGCCCCCTGTAGCTTATTAATATATATGCCCCCTGTAGTTCCTTATTAATATATGTCCCCTGTAGCTCATTATTAATATATATGCCACCTTTAGCTTATTATTAATAAATATGCCCCTTGTGGTTTATTAATATATATGCCCCCTGTATCTTATTATTATAAACATATGCCCCCTGTAGTTCATTATTATAAACATATGCCACCTGTAGCTTATAACAAACATATGCCCCCTGTAGTTCATTATTATAAACATATCACTGAGCGCTGTACATACAAGGGAGAAGACGAGGACGGTAACGATCTGTCCTGCCTCCTTCCTGTAGGCTTTCTTGCCTACCTGTCTTTTTAGCTTTGCCCATTAATTTTCAATAGGATTGAGATCATGGCTTTGTGATGGCCACTCCAAAACATTGAATTGGTTATCCTTAAGCCACTTTGTAACCAGTTTGACAGTATGATTCGGGTCATTGTCCATTTGGAAGACCCATTTCCCCCCAAGCTTTAACTTGGCTGATGTCTTGAGATGTGACTTCAGTATTGCCACATAATCTTCTTTCCTCATGATGTCATCTATTTAGTGACGTGTACTAGTCCCTACTGCAGCACAACAACCCCACAACATGATGCTGCCAGCCCCGTATTTCACAGTTGGGATGGTGTTCTTAGGCTTCCAAACTTCTCCCTTTTTCCTCCAAACGTGACAAGGGTCATTATGGCCAAACAGGTCAATTTTAGGTTCAACAGACGACAGGACATGTCTTCAAAAGTGTCTGTGTTCCTGTGTATATTTACAAACATTAATCTGGCTTTTATATGTTTCTTTTGGAGTAATGGCTTCTTACTGAGAGAGTGGCCTTTCAGCCCATGTTGATACAGTACTCGTTTCACTGTGGATAATGACACAGTCTTACCAGTTTCCACCAGCATCTTCCCAAGATCTTTTGCTTTTGTTCTTTGGTTGATATGCACATGTCGGACCAAAATACGTTAATCTCTGAGACACAGAACCCGTCTCCGTCCTGAGCGGTATGATTGCTGGACAGTCCCATCTTGTTTGTGCTTGCATATAATTGTTTGTACAGATGAACGAGGCACCTTCAGGTATCTGGAAATTACACCCAAGGATGATCCAGACTCGTGCAAGTCCACAATTCTCTTCCTGATATCTTCGCTGATTTCTTTAGACTTTCCCATGATGTTACACCAAGCAGTGTGTTTCTGATGTGAGTTAAAATATATTCACTGTGTGTCTCTAATTATCTCCGATGTTGCCAATAGACCTCAGATGCTTCCAAAGACACATCATCATATAGGCTGTCCCAAATTGTTAAAAGGCATAGTAATCCTAGTGTATGTAAACTTTTGACTTTGCGGAAAGTAATAAAAATGCCTTAAAAAACTCTCTCATTATTATGGCATTTGACAAATATAAATAATCTTGGTAATCCTAATTGACCTAGAATGGGTAAAATGTATTCTGATTTCATGACAGATAGTGAGAAAAACATGTATATGTGTCTTTTTATATAGTGTATGTAAACTTCTGCTTTCAACTATATATATATATATATATATATATATATATATATATATATATATATATATATATATATATATATATACATACACATATATGTGTATGCATTTATTTATATAAAGATATTATTTTCTAGTGTGTTGCAATTGTGGGACAAAAAAAACTGAAAAATAAAAACCACAAAAAAAAACCAGTTAAAAGAATGTTTAAACATTTAAATAAGATGAATAAAAACAAACACGAAATTCCTGTTTCCCTAAAAAATAAAAAAAACTTTCCCCAATTGTTATTAAACAAATAAGATAATTCAATTTCATCTATACTTATAAACTCTCCTAGAACAGCTAGGAGACTCCAGCATAGTAGTGACACCAGGGTAAAATATCTTGAGATTCTGCCCTGACATCACTGGATGCATAGGGGCTGTGCCGCAGCTAGACCATACAATCTAGCTGCAGATGTGTGCATGGCCTTTCTGTGCCTGTGCTAAGAACTTGTGCCCAACTCCCTGTCTCACACTCTCTCTGGCTCGAGAGGTAAGCTGATTGTTGTGGCATCACCCAGCTTTGCTGGACACTGAATAGGTTATCCCCCAATCAGCTTTCCTTCAGAGTCGTTACACTGTTGTATTAAGGGTGTATGGCTTGAATAAAGGGGGTGTGTCATCTAAAAAAATATAGTAATGTTTAGGCGCCTCAACTCTAAATCTCCCTAAAAGCCCCCTTTCAAAAGTTGGCGAGTATTTCTAAAGCTAGCTGTGTGCATTAGATAAATGTCAGGTTTACTCAGCAACACCAGCCAACCACCTTCTGTGCATGATGGGCTATTAACTCTCCCCTGAAAGATGATATCGGGAGAGGAAGGGGCTGGATATGGACTGAACAGTTGGATTTTAACTGCCCAAACCATTTAGTTTTTGGTAGAAAAATTGCCACCATAGGAGTCTGGCAGTGTCTTTCCCCTCCTTTCCCTATGAAGCACACATGCATGTTCAAGCAAGTGTGCCTGTATTTGGTAGGTCCTAGAGATAGAGCTTTTGGCCAATCAAGTGTGTGACTAACACATTATAATCTGATGAGTAAACTGCACCCTGCAGCAGAGCACATTGAAGCTAATTATTAAGAAATTTAAACACTGGCAAATGTTTTATTGTTGGAACTTGACTAAATCCTAGAAACTCCAATGTGTGTGATTCTGTGTCTGCCATTCATACTTGCATCTTGTAAAATGTATTAAGATATTTGCTGCAGAATTTACATTTTGGATGGGCTTTATTGAATAATGATAATTATCTTGATGTTCACATGAGTGTTTTGTTGCACATACATGGAATTTTACACTTATTATCTGGTGCCAGGCTTTAACACAAAGGGCATCTGTTTGTGGCACACAGAAAAAAAACTTTCACTTACCAAACAATAATAAAGAGAAGTTAACAGAAACATTATATAATACATCAAAGGAACACTTGAGGCAATTAGGTAAGTAACACAACTATAGCTATTTATAAGGATTTACTTGGAAAAAATGTGACTACGTTTATAAAGAATGCAAAATATATAAAAAAAATAAGTCTTGTGGTAAATTAAATCACCAACACAGGCTAAAACATTGGCACAGATTACTAAAAAAAAGTTTGCTACCCATATTAACCAATCATTCTTCATTTTTCAAGCACACTATCAGAAATGGAAAATGTACTATAATGGATTGATATGGGCAACAAAGAGTTAATTTGTTTAGAAAGTTTCTTATATCCCCCTTAAATCATTTAAAACTATTACCCCCTTAGTGACCACTAAAGGTCTTTATTCCTGCTACTATGTTTTTTTTGCACTGCAACAGAAATAAGAATTATCCATGTTCCAGACCTGGGATCAGAGAAAGCTCTATTTCCAAAAATGCAACTTTGATGCCATTGTCAATAGCGGCTGTGACATCTAAGCCATTTCAGAGGGAGTCGTTTCACTCTATTATCCCATCGATCCTACACTGTGCAATTGCTTGGTAACAATGAGGTTTGCATGATAGCTGGAGCCTTATGAAATTCCCAGGTTTGCCATGCATGTACCCCCATTGGGCTTTGGCAAGTAAAATAAACTGAATTAAATAAACAACGCATTGCATAATATAAGTGATCATAATATAAGTGACCAATCGACTGGTGGCACTAAAAAATAGTGAAGTTATTAAAAAAAGTAAAAAGATAAAAAATTCCATGCTAAATCACTTTTATAGAAAAATAAATAAATAAAAAACGGCACATAATTATATCATCAAATGTGGTCACAACAATCCAAACTGCACAGTCAAGTCACGTTATTATGACCACTTCCTGCTTTCAACATTAGCAGTGTGTAGATCATGAAGAAAAACATGTCGAGCTGGCTTAGCCAGAGTATAAAGTGTGCCATAGATTGAACTTTTCCCTTTTTCTTGTCATCAGTAAAAGGGATGATTAATGGCTTTCAGGCAGAGGGTGGCAGTATTTCTGAAACTATGCAGTTTGTGTAATGTTTGCATTCTGCTGTGGTGAAAAGTGCATTATGAGTGGTCAAATGGCACCACTGCAACCAAGTGATGTCAAAACTACGGAGCACCACATGCCATTTAGAGGTGAATGCCAGGTATAAAAGTGTGCAAGAGCAGACTGACACGCTACAGGGGAGCAGCTCTCCACTAAAATGAACCAGGGGGTTACCAGGTGTGTGTTTAAACAATAGTTCAGCTAACTCTATTGTGTATGGGGTTCCAAAGCAGATGAATGGTCACTGCACCTCTGCAAAAAACGTTTACATTTTCATGGCAGTATTGAAATTGGACCTCTGCTGTTTGCAAAGAATATTCACCATAAACCAAAGGCAAAAGTAGGCAAACGCTCACCAGAAGTCTCTATCCGGACCTTCGTGCAACCAGCTGTATTGCACTCTTCATTAGCGCTCGGCGTCCAGGCCCTCAGTCAGAAGCCACGAAGCAGAAAAATTTCTCCAAATGGAAAATAGGACCCAGCGAAGAAGTAAATGTAGTGCTTTATTTCAACAATTCCAATCCATCAATCAGGGGGTGCAGGGGGGACAGAAACCGACGCGTTTCGGGCTCTCGTATCGCCCTTGTTTCTGTCCCCCCTGCACCCCCTGACTGATGGATTGGAATTGTTGAAATAAAGCACTACATTTACTTCTTCGCTGGGTCCTATTTTCCGTTTGGAGAGATTATTCTGCTGTTTGCAAAGGGTTATCTTCTCCAATCAGTCAGATTTTCTGCTTCAACCAATAAATGAACATTGGAGTGTTAGGTGAGAAACATCATAGAACAAACACTCTGCAACTATTACTGAAAGAAAACAAGCTGGTGGTGGCACTGTTATGGTCTAGGGAATAATATCGAGACATTCTCTGGGCCCCCTCATCCAAGTAGAAAGCACTGTCATCCAATTTGGGTATGAATCTATCCTTACAGGTTACGGACAGACATACATGTCTTCCCTGAGGCAGATGGGTTCTTCCAGCAAGACAATGTGACGTTACAAGGCTAGAAATGTCTGACATTGGTTGTAAGAGCATTATTAATACTCCAAGTACTACCCTGGCCTCTTAATTTACCAGACCTGAGTCCAATTGAACATCCACCTCTATTGTTATGTTTGCTCTATGGATCTGTAAGAAATACAGAACTTTGAACAATGAAATACTTATAATGAGGTATATTTTGGTATGATGTATATAAAGGTATTTCAATTGTATAATCAAAGATAGAGGCTCTTGAATGAGTCACACATGGTTCCTTGGAATGTACCTGATGTCATTCATGTGCTAATTTAAGGTAAAACAATAGGGCTCAGGATAACATTTTATAACCTGATAAGCCCCTGCCTTCTAGATGAAAGGGGGGATACAACATGAAGGTGGAGACTAAATGGGTCTATAGGCCTCATGGGAGATGGGGGCAGGTATGGTTTTGGAGATTGGGTATAAAAGAGACAAGCATGCTGTTGGAAGGGCTCTTTGTCTCTTGGGAGGAAGCCAGTACTTGGGTAAGTTGTGGCTTGGAGGAGGGACCCACTCTTTAGAAGGCACATGGAGAGCACTGCACATGAAGGCCTTGGATGGTAATATAAGATTGTATGTTGTTATATGATTTGTAACTGTTATTGGTATTAGTTTGTGTATGTAACATTTGTTGTTTCCTTTCCTTCTGTTCCTGTGCATCCCCATATCCATACCATTTATTAATAACCGTAAATCAATATCACATGCTACATAATATACTTTTTTTTTTTTTTTATCCACTTTTGTGTCTTTCATTTAGTGCACCTAACCTTTCAAATATACAAATACATATAAATATGTATCTATACAAACATATATACAGTATATGTTTGTATAGATACATATTTATTTATGATATCTATATGAATATATATTTATGATATTTATGTATATGATACAGGGAATTTCTTACAGATCTTCCCCCACACAACCTACCAGAACCTTATTGAGTCACTCCCGGCCCACCTAGCTGCTGTCCATGCTGCATGTGGCAGCTTCTCTGGATATTAATGTGGTCATAATAACTTTAGTCATAATAATATGACTGATAAAGCTGATTACATTATTCATTCCACAGTGTTATAGACAACTAGGTGCCATCCTGCATCTATAGCAGAGGTCAGAATTGGCATGAAACACTTTGTTTTCTGAAACATGATAATGTTACCACAGCTGACCAGTGATTGGTAAATATTATGCTAAACTGATATTCCCAATGAATAAATCTTGCATAAAAATTCCCCTGGAAATCTTGATAAATGAAAACATTTTTTTCCAGTGAGATTCACTGAAAGCACATGTGGTAAGAAACCTTCAACATTGCTTGTAATTAAGATTATGTTGGAAGGTTGCTGAATGTACCTTTGGGGACCAGTCAAGTTCCTAGTTGGATTTAGGAAGGATAATTCACCTACAGCAGCACTGAATGTTCAGGCAATAGCCAATAGTTGTCTTTGGCACAACCAGATTAAACTGCCCTGTTTGCCCTAATTCTGGTCTGAGACTCTGTGCATAAAGGAAACAATGCAAGAGATAAACAAAATTGTCTATTGGTGATTTTATGAAACCCCAATGAAATCTTTCAAAGGTTTTCCTGATACCTGCAAAGAGAATGACCTTGGATTATTAGGTGTTAACTTTTCTCATATACAACAGGGGTCTATTGGCCATTCAACAAGTTTTTAATTTGATAAACTAGTCATTTACTCTTCCATTTTAGAAACACTCTAAAAAGTAAGATTTGGGCCTAGCTGACACTTTCTATATTCTTGCCTTCTTATGGTAGGGCTATTATTGTATACTACAACTGTGCTCACCTGAGAGTAGGCTTTTACATACTGCAAGAAAACTGCAAGAAAGGTTGTCTTTACTCTTTTGTGATAGGAAATGGACAGTCCAACATGAGTTCCTCACATTAGGGATAACAGTCAAGACTTATAAAAGGTAGCAATCAGTCTGCACTATTCTTTCTGTCAAAATGATGGACAGAATAGAACCTGACAGACCCTACTATGTCACTTGGGGTCCATTGGGCGCTGTTTGTGTCCGACATTTACTGGATCTGTCACTGCCATCTTGACTTTCATTATATTGGAAACCCTGATGGTAGCTTAAACAGTTCTTTAGACTTGTGTCATTCCTAGTTTTTAGCCTTTAAATAAAGGATGTAACTTTCTTTTACTCTATTAGTAATGATATTGGTTTGGATACCTTGTCTCCATGGGGGTATTATTTGTACTTGAAGAATTTGAATGTAGATTTAGTAACATAGATATGTGTTATAATATACATTATTGTATCAGCAGGTAATCATTTTACTAAATAATGTGCAGACTGGTAAAATATTAGTAAGAAAATCCGTCTTGCACCTCTTTACAGTATGTTAAATGTTTCCTGCTAAGTATAGTTGCCTAAGGAGATACACACCTATGTCACTACTGTCACAGGCTGTGATGGTGGATCTGCTGGCTCACTGTGATAGATGACACGAACCACACCAGGGAGCCAAGTCTAAGTAGCCCCCTTTTTCTCACCAGAGCCCGTCACAAGGCAGGTTGAACTTGGCTGCAGGGTACTCTATTGCGTATTAGGCTCCAAGCAGATGGATGGTCACTGCACCTCTGAAGCCACCACTCGCAGTGACAACTGATGTGCCAATGTATTACCCTGGGAGCAGACAGAGTCATCATCAGGTCACAGGCGGTAAGGTCAGGATAGGCAGCATGCAGAGAATAGTCCAGTAAATGTAGGCTAAGGATCAAGCCAGAAAAAACAAAAAGCAAAGAATGCAGCAGAAACTTTGGTAAAGAACACCAACAAACTGTTACAGATTGCAGGAAGAAGTGTCCTAATAAAGGAGGGCACAACAGAGTATGTGCAAGTCGGCCATGAGCAAAGGATGGAAGCAGAAAGATAAGTGCCGGCCGGAACGAAGAAGACACACACAAGTGCGTCTGGAGAATGGACCACTGCGTACTTCGTGACAGTACCCTCCTTACGCCCCCTCTTCTTTTGAGTTTGCAGTCAATGAAACCTCCAGATGAGATCTGGATCATCAATGTTTTCCTCAGGTTCCCAGGATCCCTTCCAGTCAACAATAAAGAACAGTTTGCCACTTGGATGTTTCACCACAATCTTCTGGACCTCATAAATGTCATTAGCATCCGATTCAGTAGAAGATGATACAGTCTTCTAAGAAAAAAGGTGCAGGACCAGAAGCCTAAGGAGAGAGACATGGAAGGAACCCGGGAACCTCATAGAGGAAGGCAGGCAAAGTTTGTAGCAAACTGGATTGTTCCATAGTAGAACCGGAAAGGAACTCAGAAAGTGAGTGCCAAGCTTGAGACTGGGAATCTTGAGATGGATGTATGTTGAAGACAGCCACAACTTATCACCAGGATGGAATACTGGAGGAGTTCTTTGTTTTTTATCTGTTTTTGCTTTGATCTGAGAAGATGCCAGGAGGAGAGATCGCCGGGTACCTTGCTAGATACAAGAAATTTCTTGGACTCGGGAATACATAGCTGGAACATCTGAGGTGGTAAGCAGGGGAAGCAAAGGGCGGGGATGTCTTCCAAAGACAATGAAAAATGGTGAAGCACTTCGGGTGTCAAGATCAAAATGGTTATACGAAAACTCTGCCCAAGGAAGATGCTCGGCCCAGTCATTTTGTCGAGACGAGACAAAATGACAGATGTAGCTCCCCAGTACCTGATTCACCCTATCCACCTGCTCATTAGATTGAGGGTAATAAACCAATGAGAAATTCAGCTTGATCTGTAAACGGAAGCTCGCCAAAGCCTTGAGGCAAACTGAACTCCACGGTTGGAAACTATGGACCACATGTATGAAAGCTGTCTAGGTCAAAGACTTTCTTTGTTGCTCATAGCAACCAATCAGAGCTTACCTTTCATCTTTGCAGAGCACTATATGAAATGAGAGGGGCGCTCTGATTGGTTGCTATGGGCAACAAAGTGAGTTTTAGACCTAGACAGTTTTCATACACGTGGCCCAATGTGAAGGGTTAGACCATGACGACAGATGATGTGATTAAAGAAATGGGACACAAGCTAAGGAGCAAGGGCAGGCCAGGCAGAGGCATGGAAGGCGACTATTTAGAGAATCAGTGCGTAACAACCCAGATGACTGTACAGGTAGCAGAAGGTGGTAGGTCAGTAACAAAGTCTATGGCGATGTGAGACCAGGGCTTTTCTGGAATAGGGTGAGGTAAAACAAAACTGGCAGGTCTTTGACATGAAGCTCTGTTATAGGGACAAGTTGAAAAGGTGGTCACTAAATCCTTGGTATGCTGAGAGAGGGCATGGCACCAGTAATGCCCAAGGTCTTCCCAAGGGGTACTTGCCAAATGGAAATGTGAGCAACAAAAGCCAGAGGTTCTGGAGATTTAATATACTGTGGTTTTGAGAGCGTTAGCTATAATATTCTTCGCCGCAGGCCTGAAATGCAGCAGGAAGTTGAGTCGGGAGAAGAAAAGAGACTATCATGCTTGATGGGGGTTTAGTCGCTGTGCAGTTTGAAGACATAGAAGATTTTTGTGGTCCTTGTAGATGTTCAGGGGATGCCGCGCCCTGTCAAATAAATGGCAACACTCTTCGAGTGCCAACTTAATAGTGGGCAGCTCGCGGTCTCCTATGGTGTAGTTCCTATTGGCCGAAGAAAAGGTTCTAGAGAAGAAGCCACAGGTGACAGGCTTCCCCTAAGGTGATTCTTTGAGAGAGCACCACCCCAGATCCCATGGACGAAGCATCTACTTCAAGAAAGAAGAGCATCTCTAGGTTAGGACAAGTGAAGACTGATACAGTGGCAAAGGCAGCTTTTAGACGAGCAAAGGGCTCTTCAGCTTCTGATCTTTGAGTTATTACTTTTCTTGGTTAGGGCCATGATAGGCACCACCAGGGTGGAGAATTGAGGAATAAACTGCTGTTAATAATTTCCAATTCCCAAGAAACGTTGAATGTCCCTAAGGCCTACAGGACGGGGCCACTGAAGAACCGCAGACAGTTTCGTTGAGTCCATTTGAAAGCCTTTGTCAGAAACAATGTATCCGAGCCAGAGCAGGCTGGTCTGCTTGAACAAGCATTTTTCTAGTTTGGTGTAGAGGTTATTGGCTTGTAAGGGTTTTAAATCCCTGGAAAAGATCAGGATGTCTTCAAGATAGACCACAACACAAAGATGAGATCCAGAAGAACTCATTGACAAAATATTGAAAGACTGCCAGAGTGTTGCAGAGACAAAAGGTCTTCATCAATCTCGGGTATTAAAGGCAGTCTTCCATTTGTCTTCCTCCTGCATATGGATCAAGTTGTAGGCCCTTGTAGGTCAAGCTTGGTGAAGACTTTGGCCCCCCAAAGACAATCAAAGAGCTCAAAGATTAAAGGAAGAGGGTACCTGTTCTTCATGCTAATTTTATTTAGGCCCTGGGAATCATTGCAAGTGCAGAGAGAACCATCCTTCTTTTCTATGAAGAAAAATCAAAAAATCTGGCATCAACACTGGAGGATGATTTACAGATGAAGACCTTTTGCAGGTTCTCCTTTATGTAGGTTGATGTCAGCAGAGTCTCTTCCACGAGTAGGCGTCATGCCCAGCATGAGTTCAATAGGGTAGTCGTGGAGCCAAAGAGGTGGAAGAATCTCCGCCTGCTTCTTACAGAAAACATCTGTAAATTCTTGATATAGAAGCAGAGTCTGAAGCATGAGTAGAGAGGCTGGTTTCACTGGACAAGGTGGGATGAAGCACTGTGAGTGACATTGTTGCCCCCAATTGATGACTTCACCCGTTTTACAGTGAAGTATTTGGGCATGCATTTGCAACCAGGGGAGACCCAGGAGAAGTGCCATGGTGGAGCATGGAAAAAATGTAGAATGCGATCTTCTACTTGTGAAGCACCCAAACCTGTAGAGTTAGAGGTTATGTATGGTACTGGACAGAGACAGACAGGACTTCTCCATTGATCGAAGAGATTACCAGAGGTTTGTCCAGTAGAGAGACTAGCAGATGATAACGGAAAGCCAGAGACGGGTGAATAAATTTTCCCACAGAGCCCAAATCCATAAAGACAGAGAGGATGCATCTTTGCCTAGGATCACCTCTCCCACAAAGCTTAGGTGTTGGAGTTTGAAATGGACAGTCCTGCCACCACAGTACAAGCAGAGATTCTGATTGTGTCTATGGGTGTGTTCTTCGTCTAGCTTTCTCCACTTGCATGGATTCATCCCCGGGAACCGTTGATGAAGGCAGTGGAGATCTCTGTAAGACAGGTGCAAGGCGAGAAAGTCTGCAGGCACAGGGAGCTTCTCTGTTGCCTTTTGGTGCATCTGAAATCAATTCTGGGGGCCAGAGTAATGAGGTCATCCAGAGTAGTAGGAAGATCTTGAACGGCCAGTTCATCTTTGATTCGCCCAGTGAGGCCTCCCCAGACTGCCCCCCACCTTTGTACAAACTTCCCAACGGTGGGAGAGCAGGTACAGGCCATGGCTTAGGGGCCATATAGGCAGGCAGGGTTCAGGTAGGCTATAGAGGGTCATGCAGGAAGGCAGGGTTCAGGTAGGCTATAGGGGGGTCATATAGGCAGGCAGGGTCAGGTAGGCTATAGAGGGTCATAAAGGTAGAAAGGCAGGTCAGGTAGGCTATAGGGGGGGTCATATAGGTAGCCAGGCAGGGTCAGGTAGACTATAGGGGGTTCAGGCAGGCTATAGGGGGGTCAAGCAGGTAGCCAGACAGGGCTAGGGTCAGGTAGGTAGCCAGAAAGAGTCAAGTAGGTAGGCAGGGTCTGGTAGGTATCCAGGGTCAGGTGGGTAGCCAGGGTCAGGTAGGTAGCCAGACAGGGTCAGTTAAGTAGCGAGGGTCAGGCAGGGTCTGGTAGGTAGCCAGGCAGGGTCTGGTAGGTAGCCATGGTCTGGTTGGTAGCCAGACAGGGTCAGGTAGGTAGCCAGGGTCAGGCAGGGTCTGGTAGGTAGTCAGGCAGGATCAGGTAGGTAGCCAGGATCAGGTAGGCTGGCAGGCTACTTTAATGTTAAAAAAAAATAAGAAACCCCTTTCTCACCTTCCCCACGCTCCCTCGCAGCTCAGCTCCCGGGCAGTCTGTGCTTGGCGCGTGCAGCGCGATGATATGATGTCATCGTGTCGCCCACATCAGCACTGTGGGCCGACCCCTGGTAGCAGATTAGCAGAGCGGAGTGCCGGTGGCGCTCCGCTCTGCTAACACTGGGTGGTCCTACCTTTGAACGCTTGGGCCAGAGGGCCCGGGAGTTCAGAGGCAGGATGCGCTGAGCACCGCAGCTCCGTGCCTGCCGGCAGTGAACTGTAGCAGGCGTGTTAGCAGCTGCCCTGGGGACCGGGCCCCCTAAGAGCTCGGGCCTTGTGGCAGCTGCTACGTCTGCTACCCCTGTAGTTATGCCCCTGCCTCCATTATTAAAACTGGGATAAAGTGTTAAAAAAACACCAAAACAAAACCAGAAAAACCACTTTATTGAAATAAACACTCCCCAACAACATCGCTCCTTTACAATTTTATGAAAGAAAAGGATAAAATGCTGGCCCAAAGTAGTCCATGGAATCCATCATAGACCAAAGGATTTGTGTAGTTCAAAGAGAAAACCTGTAAAAATATGGAAAAACAATGTGTGGCCTTTGACTGATAACTATCTAAAGTAGTTGGACAAGAGGAAACTTAGGCACTGAATGTGCCAAGGGCAGAAAAAATTCTAAGTAGGGCCACCAACATTATGTACCCTTTATACCATAGGTAAGCACGTTTTGGGTACCTAGGTATGCAACCCACCCTTATTAGATATATAGGTAACCCACCAGTAAGGCCACCAGTAAGGCCACCGTTAGGTAAGGACCCAGTTAGGTATAAAGGGAGGGAGAGAAGTTACCTTGTATGTAGGCAAGCTGGCAAGGCATAAGGGAGGTACATAGGCAGGCTGGGAAGGCCCAAAGGAGGTACGTAGGCAGGCAAAACCCATTGGAGGTACCTAGGCAGGCTGGTAAGGTCTAAGGGAGGGAGGTAGACAAGCTGGCAAGGCTGAAAGGAGAAAGGTAGGCAGGCTGGCAAGGCCGATGGGAGATAGGTAGGATGGCAAGGCACAATGGAGATAAGTAGGCAGGCTGGCAAGGCGCAAGAGAGGTATGTAGGCAGGCTGGTGAGGCCAAAGGAATATAAGTAGTCAAGCTGACAAGGCCCAAGGGAGGTATGTAGATAGGTTGGTATAGCTCAAGAGAGATATATAGGTGGGCAAGGCCCAAGGTTGGTATTTAGGCAGGCGGACAAGGCCCAGAGAGGTATGTAGGCAGGCGGGTAAGACCCAATGAAGGTATGTAGGCAGGCAGACAAGGCCTAAGATAGGTACGTAGGCAGGGAGGCAAGGCCCAATAGGTAGGAGAACATGGCTCAAGTAAGGTAGGTAGGAGGGCAAGGCCCCAGGAAGGGAGGTAGGGCAAGGCCCAAGGGAAGTACATAGATACATAATTACCTTCCTTGGCTCTTACCTGCCTACCGAACAGGCTGGCAAGTGGCAAAGCCCCAAGTAGTGAAGTAGAAATCTACCTGCAGGATCCACCGTCTTGGAGAGGCAGAAGCATGATCTAACTGCAGTGGGTGGGGCTAGTTCACTGGGGAGGCAGACCCAGTGCTCTGCTCTGTTGTGCACTGTAAGCTGCCTGGTCTCCACCCTTTACTGTGTGCACCTAAATAAACTGAGGTTAAAAAAAAAACAATGTTTGGGATGCACATCCATAAAGATTTTTTTTTTAGAAAAAAATAAGCATAGGTGTGCTCTGGTGTGGCAGTAAAATACAAACACAATCAATATCAGCAGCACTACTGGCACTAAAAACAGTCAAAGGGAACAGAGGAATTATTGGAAAAGCTACTCTGCATTGATTTACACACCTGCACAGATGAGTGGAGTGCAAAAGCCAAAGTGGAGGCAGCCACTTCCCCACATAAACTAAACTAACAAACAATGTTTGGTCTACACATCCAGTAAACTGAGATGGCACTGCCCCGCCTCCTGACCTTTGACTCCATGAGTGATGATAACAGCAACGGCCGCTGCAGAGCGGCTCGTTGTGGTGGCCGGCTGCCCTCCATAGTGGCCTGCGGACCATCTGCTGCCCTTTCCTGCCAGGCCCACAGCTTACATGCTGTACTGTCCTGCCCATCCCGCGGATCATCTGCTGCCCTGTGCTGCCAGGCCTCCGGATCTCTGCTGCTTTGTCCTGCCCAGCCTGACGCTCATCTGCTGCCCTATCCTGCTCGGCCCAAGG
Organism: Phyllomedusa bahiana; assembly: GCA_025379985.1. Classification (NCBI taxonomy): domain Eukaryota; kingdom Metazoa; phylum Chordata; class Amphibia; order Anura; family Hylidae; genus Phyllomedusa; species Phyllomedusa bahiana. The sequence continues at coordinate 84,247 of JAODAL010007282.1, forward strand.
CTCATCTGCTGCCTTGCCAGCCTGGCCCGTGGTTTATCTGCTGCCCTGCCCTGTCCCATTTCTGACTACGATCTCACGTCTCTGCGGCCCATCGCGGTGCAGCGGCCCTCCACAGCCACGCTGCTCACCCTAGAACAGGTAAGAGCAGCACCAGCTGATTGCATATGTGTGTGGACCAGGTTGCCCAGGTGCAGATTCCTGCTGAAGGGAACTCTTAGCTCACTACCACTGACGCGGCCACTCGTGGTGACAGCCAATGTACCCAGTGAGAGTCATTGTCGGGTCACGGTTGGTAAGACAAAGACTTAACCAGGTCAAAGACAGAGACGTCAGGGCAGGCGGCAGGCAGAGAATAATCTGTTAAACTTAGGCTGAGGATCAAACCAGAAAATACAACAAGCAAAGGATGCAGCAGAAACTCGGGTAAAGAACACCAACAAACTGGCAGAGGTTTCAGGAGGAAGTGTCCTAATGGAGGAGCAAGCAACAGATGATTGGTGGTCAATAGGGTGCTGGTCCTTTAAATCTTAAAGAGCTGGCACACGTGGGCCTAGGAAAGGAAGTGCCAGCTGCCAGCAGAGGATGGAAGCTGAGGAGAGACAATTTCCAGCCTGTACAGGGAAGGCAGACATGGAAGCGTCCATGGTACACAGCAGGGAAAGCGGCATGCTTCGTGACAACTACTAATTTACAATGATAGGGCTTGTTCACACGGCGTTTTGGATCCGTTTTTGACAGTTGAAAAGCGCATCCGGAAAGCGGATCCGCAAAACGCAGCAGTTGCGTCTCTCTCTCCCCCCTCCTTTACATATATGTCAGCCCCAGCTCCTCCAGTACATATATGTCAGCCCCAGCCCCCGATCTTCAGCCCTGCGCCGATCGCCGCTCACCTGCGCCCCGTCCCGCGATCCAGCCGCCGCTCACTGCGCCGATCCACCTGCAGTCGCTCACTGCACTTTTCGCGTCCGCTTTAAGGATGCAAAGCGCAGCTGATACGTACCAGGAGTGTGGAGCTCTTTTGGACAAGTGCCAAAAGCGGACTCCATTATCACCTATCGGCTTTCCCTGCCGTAAACCGCAATAAGAATTGACATGTCCATTCTTACAGCGGATGCGAAAAGCGCAGTGCCGAAGAGCTCTCAACAGCGTGGGAACAGCGCTGCGCTTTTGCCATTCAACTCAATGTTAATCACACTGACAATTGTTAGATCCGTTTTGCGGATCCGTAAAACGGATCACAAAAACGTCGTGTGAACAAGCCCATAATGTAGAAGGAAGGTGCTGTGATATAATACGATGCTATTTACCCTTTTCGAATATGCAGTACAAGCTATTTCCTTTTCTGAAGGCCAATACAACAATTGGATTAGCAAATTCCCTGAATATTTGAAGTCTAAAGTCCCAGCTATTATATAACATCTAGTAATACCAAAATATATTTTTTTTTGTTTTTCTCTTTATTCTTCATTTTTATTTATTCCCCTGGTTTGGCTCAATATGGTGTCATTTGGTATCTATCATATCTCTTATGATTGTTACCAAATCATTATTATTGTATGATGGATTCTAATACCCTATTTAGCCATAAATCAGGAAACTTTTACAATGACAATGATCAACTGAACAATGTATTATGCTTTATCAAGTGGAGGGAATTAAATCTTTTCAGCAGCTTTATATGTAATTTGAACTTCCTATTCATCTTTTTTTAGACTTAAAGGGGTTGTCTCACCTCAAACTTTCATAGGATGCATGAATAAAATAATGCTGTTTTGCTTTGTCAGTTCCTGGTCAAGCTGTCTGTAATTAGCATATGAGCTCTGTGTATTCAGACCTCTGTTAATTAGATAAATTTTATGCTGTCAGGACCAGGGAAGTTTCTGAGGTAAAATAAACAGCAGTGATTACTGTCTTTTGTCTGAAAGATCAGATAACAAACAAGCTCTCACTGTCCAAAGTTCTGTGCTGCCTCTGCCGGGACCTGTGTGATGACGTTACCCCCTGCTATCAGATAGAATAAACAGCAGGGGGGGGAGAAGTACACAGGTCCGTCATTTGGTGAACCAGAGAGAGCACAGAAGGTGATAAAATCACTTGTAGCTCCTTAACAAAAAAAAAATGAACAACGCTATATATTTGGAAAACGTCAACATACGGTATTTGGAAAACGTCTTCATTTAGTGATCCCAACATGTTGAAAGCTAATCTTTGTAGTGAGACAACCCCTTTAAATCGGACATGTGACATTTCCTGGTTGTCTTTCCTGTGAAATAACAATTGTAGAGTATATTCTCTTATAAGTCTGTGTTATGCTGTTCCTCTGTTATTATTTCTAGAAATGTATTACTGAATCTGTCAGTGTTACCAATTGTCCCTGTACCCACTTACTATGTCAGTGCTGACAGGACAATGTCCGAATGTGTAGGGATCCTCCTCCCCATAGGTAACACCCAGCTGACAGGTTCAGTAATACATTTCTAGAAATAATAACAGAGGAACAGGATAAGATATGATTGTAACAGAAGATGTTCCAGAATTGGTGTTTCACAGAGAACACAGGTATTTTCTAAAACAGACACAACAGGACCACCCACAGGCCATGGTTTAGTAAATAGCTCAGATCATTTCAATTTACACTATCAAGCAAACAAAAAATTAATCACCTTTTGATTTTTGTATGCCCAAAAACTCTAAATCTAATTTAGAATTACATACATTTGGTGGATAAGGGTTTAGGTAGTATAGTTAAGGAGGCCTTGAAAAGGACCATCTGTCGATTATCCAAAGGTGTTTCCCTTTAATACCTATATCAATAGTACCATAAGGTTATACCATTCTTAGGGCCTGCTACACAGAAGGAAATATTGCTATGTTTAATCCTGCTGTAACAGTAATTATACTAAATATAAATGGGTGGTACTATAATCACAAGAGTTTAAACCACTTAATCATTTAACTAGAGTATCTTAAGGTTTATGAATTAATGAAATGAATGTCTAGAATCCTAGTAATCTATTTCTTCACTATTTTGGCAAAATCATCTTTTAAGATCTATAATCAGGCAGAAGACAAGTCACTGCTTATGCATTTCAGGCTAACATATGCTAAAATCCCATAAACCAATACAAAATCTATACAGAGGCAAATGGCAGTACCAGGTACAGAAGCAAGCTGTTAATAATCAGGCAGCTAACCAAATAAACTTTTATGTAGCCTAGATTTTGTTGATCTTCTGCTTGTCTGCATAATAAAGCTTACCTGAACACTTTAGATAGCTGTTGGTTAAATATTTAGATGGCAGTTATTTCTTCTGACTTCTGATGTCTTTTCTCATTTCTAGGTTGAGCATACAGGCTTATTTCATGAGGGAGAAGGGGATATGCTGCTACCATAATCCTTTGCAGCACAAAATATCCTGCAGAAACAAAAGATCAAGCATGGTCAAATTCAACATGCCCAATCCACCTCCACATTTAATAGATGGTCCCTCCTACTGAAATTGGCAGTTTCAGACACCTTTCATATGATGCAAATGAGCACTTTACACTTACGTAAAGAAACCATAACTGTCACCAAAGGGGTTTTCCCATGAAAGACATTTATCACCTATCTACAGGTAGGTAATATCTCCTCACTTGGGGTTCCCCAAGGCCACTAAAATGGGGGCACCTGAGTCCCCATCCTTTCTCACTTTGTGCAGTGAAGAAGGGTTGGAATAGAGCAATGGTCGAGTTTGCTCACTGCTGCTCCGTTTAAAGTCTACAAGACTGACAAAGTTAGCTAAGTACAGCGCTCGGGTGTCTTTGTTAGCCTTATTGACTTTGAATGGAGCAGTAGTACACAAGTTTGATAGCTGCTTGAGTCAAACCTTTTGAACCCAGGAACCCGCTGCTCCAAGGCAATAATGCTATCTACTGAGCTGCAATACAGATTTTATTCTCTTCACTGTACAATTATTTCCAGATAACTGAACAAAAATTATTCAGTCAATGTTTGTCTGGCTGTACATTTTTTAGATTTCTTTGCCAAAGGTATTTTATTATCTGTTCACTGATTACAGTATTAAACTATAGTTCACAGCAACATAAACAAAAGTTAGATTTTTTTAGCCCTTAAATTTGTATGAAGGATCCAGTGTTTTTAACACATCCATAATAAACAGTTCTTTTAATGTCAATGAATGACATAAAGGTATAATAAAGGGGGAATATAGGGCCACAGCATGCCTGAGTGACCCAGAAACTAGCCTATGAGACACACAGTAACAATCTAATAGCTATTTGTTGTGTCTTAAACTTATGCCACCAGAAATCTAAACCAGAAGGGCCACATGTATGAAAACTGTCTAAGTCTAAAACCATAGCAACCAATCAGAGCGCCCCTTTCTTTTCATATAGTGCTCTGGAAAAATGAGAGGGGTGCTCTGATTGGTTTCTGTGGTCAACAAAGTGAATTTTAGACCTAGAAAGATTTTATACATGTGGCCCTAAGTGCTATCAAATGACTAAAAATGGAGCTAGTCTGGACCACTGTTGTCTTGAAATTATTTATTCTTAATTAGTATTCCGTTTTCATAATTTGTAAAATATACCTACTGGTGGGATTTTCTATCTCAGCTGGTATACATGAGTGTACTGCAAAAGAAAAACAAGAAGATGGGACAACACAGTAAACTATGTTACTACATTAAACAGGATCTTGTGAAAAAAGTATCCATTAAATACTGTAGATACAATAATGGATGGATGCTATTGTTTCCAATCCATCATATTCATCCATTTAATGGACACCTTGGGAAGCTTCAGTGATATCACCGTCCATTTATAAACACTATTACTAGACATTCCTAAGGCAGACATGCAGGGATCTCCCTCTAGAGCGGTGACACTGCTGACAGACACTTAATACACTAAATTACTTTATTAAAATGGCTATCAAGTGTGTAACAGTAGTATCCCCTCAATGGAGGGAGCTCAAGGGGAGGAGAGGAAGGCTGACAACTACTCAGCTTTACAAGGAAAGCTTCAAGAACTAATATATATAGTTACCATCCACGGTTATGAGAAAAAGAAGGTACACCCTCCTTGAATTTTATGGTTTTATGTTTCAGGACACGGGGATTTGCACATCCCCTCCCACAGCAAGCACTTATTTTTTGTATCTCAGCTGCAGCTAGGAAAACAGTCCTTCAAACATGGATACCCTGTTGTCCTTATGCATATTTTTGGAAAAAATTACATTTTTATTACTGATGGACTGGGTGGAAGACTCCCTCCAGAAAGAAACCAGGGCTAATAAAAAAATATTTTTGGCAGTCTATAATACACATTCTTCCAAACCATGTTAAATCCTACATTTAGGGTGGCATGCATGAATGGTGCTGCGCCAGAAGGCGTATTTTCAGCCCGACATGAAACGCAGCCCCGTTCACTTCACTGAAATGCCTCCCGAACGCCAATATCAGGCACATTACAGAGTGCAAGTGGCAGTTTTGTAATGCGCCTGATTTCGGGGGGCGTGTGGGAGGCAGGGCGCACTAGAAGCGTACGGAACTATAGATTTATAGCTTCGTTACGGCATTTCTAGGCGCATTACTGCTGGAACAAGTAAACCACTTTGAAAGTGGTTTACGCTGAGCCAGAATTGTCGTCTTAGAGCTAGAATGCACCTGATTTATGACATGCAGTAGAACGGGTTCATAAATCAGGCACATTCTACACTAATGTAATGTGCATGAAATTTGGTGTTTAAACGAAAAAATTCATACATGTGGGCCTTAATGTGGATTTCAATCCACCATATGGTATCCTGAACAGTCTATAAGAGGTGCAGTTCTGAGTCAATACATGATTCAGTTCTGAGTTTATATGCGGTTCAGCTTGTGAATAACTCCTATATTAAATTATGTATTTTTTTAACCCTACAGGGTTTTAAAACCCTTTTGAAGCGTATTTTGGTCTGCATGTCCTCGACCTTTTATTGTTCCCCCCTTTCCTCCTCTTTTTTTTTTAATATATAATCTTTCATAATTGCAAAGAACAAAATTTGGGTTTTAATGAGCAATATGTAGAATTTATCTCCTTTAAAGGGGTTGTCTCGCTACAAAGATTATCTTTCAACATGGGGGGTTTTCACTAAATAAAGATTTTTCCCCAAATATTTTGGGCGTTGTTATTTTTTTTGTTAAGGACTAAAAAATGATTTTACACCTTCTGTGTCTCGCGGGTTTCCCCCCCAATTCCCGGGACCTGTGTACTTCCCCCCCCCCCCCTGCTGTTTGTTCAAATCTGATAGCAGGGAGTGATGTCATCACACGGGTTCGCGCAGCACAAAACCCTCCCGGACAGTGAGGGCTTGTTTTTTTATTGACCTTTTCAAAAAAAGACCGTAATTACTACTTTTTTAGTTTACCTTAAGAAGCTTCCCTGGCCCTTTAACAAAAATGAGATTTATCAAATTAGCAGGGTTGAATACAGGGAAGCTCTTTATGCTAACCCAAAAGACAGCTTGCCCAGGAAGTGACAAGAAAAGCACACCCCTTTTATTCATGCATCCTATGAAATTTTGAGATGAGACAACTGGGGTTTTTGACGTTTTCTTTTGGCTATCGACATCGGGCGTTAGCCCGATAGGGGCCCACCATCGATAAGGTTTTTCGAAATCGTTTCATCTCCGATGACCATTAAATCTATGGGGGGAGCAAAAACCCCCTTAAATTCTTACCCCCCAAACAGGGCTGGAAAAAGCTGGAATTAACAGCCAAAAACAGTCAAATGGATACCTGCTACATCTTAGGCACACCACTTGGGCCCTAAAAAAGCCACAAAAAAAAAGTCAAAACCCCCCAATTTCACTATCCCGTCTTTTTACCACAGCATGCCCCTTAAAACCCCTGAAACCCCCAAAAAAAAAAAAAAGTGCCAAAAGGGCATTTATTATTTAAACCCAAATCATTTTACTTGAACTTTGGGCTTTTAAAAAAAAATCCCTGTTCCGGGAAAGCAGCAAAGACCCTAAAAACCTGGGATGACCCACAGATTAAAAAGGCCAAAAGAAAGTAGTCTTTGAACCACCATTTTAGTTGAAATGGGGCCCTTGGCAAACCTGTCCCGGGCCGCAGTTTGACCATTAAACCCCGTCTGACCCCCAATTAAAAGTGAAAGGGGAAAAGGGGTCTTTCAAAACCCCCATTTTTGTTAAAATGGGCATTGACCCAAACCCCGTCCCCGGACCCCAGCATGACCCTTAAAAACCCTTTTTGAAACCCCCCCAGAAAATAAAATTCCCCGGAAAAAAAAGTCTTTCAACCACCATTTTAGTGGAACTGGGGCATTGACATACCTGTCCTGGACCCCAGTATGACCATTAAAACCCGTCCCGACCCCCAAAATTAAAAAGTGCCCAAAAAAAGGGGTCTTTTCAACCCCCAAAATTTTTGTTGAACTGGACATTGACTATACCTGTCCGTGCCACAGCATGAACTCAGTGCCGGAGTTACAGTGGTGCGGTGAGAGCCCAGGCCTAGGCGTTACGCGTCATCTATTAACCACGCAGGTTAAAATGCCCAATGAACGCAGCAAACGAAAACTGTCGTGCTAAGCAGGAGTGGCGGAAGCGGAAAAGTGGATAACTCCAGCCTTCCTCAGTACACAGTCAAGACCTGGGTAGCGCTTGCCCCTCCGTATGATGCTGACCAATTGAGCTTCACTTGGAAATACTGGTGGTTAACGCTCCTTTACACCCAGGTGCCCATTTTCTTGGCATTCTTTTTTCTCATTTTTACTCACGTCTGGAGGAAATGTCCCTCTAATAACCTACATCTTGGGTCAAGTTTTCCTGTACCTCTCCTTGTGCAATTCAAGAGGAATTTTTTAACAGCTATTTTGTACATGCAAGTTTTTTAGTAACTTTAATTCTAGAAAACACATTTTAAAATAGGATTGAATCCCCACCATCTCTTTGTTTCTCTTTTTTTTAATTATATTGAAATGGGTTTGTCTCAATACGGGATTAATACTATTTTACAAAGATCTTGCAAAAACAAGTCATTTTGCAATACACTCAACCGCCACTATTATTAGGTACACATCAAGTAGACGTGTAGACGCCCCTATTGCCTTCGAGAACTGCCTCAATTCTTTCGGGCATAGATTCCACAAGGTGTTGCAAACGATGCTCACAAAAAATTGGTACCTAAGGGGCCCAAAGAGTGCCAGAAAAATATTCCCCACACATGACACCACCCAATCACCAGCCTGAACCAGTTGATACAAGGCAGGATGGATCCATGCTTTTCATGTTGTTGCGCCGCCGAAATTCTGACCCTACCATCCGAATGTCGCAGCAGAAATCGAGACTCCTCAGACCAGGCAAAAAAACGTTTTTCCAATCTTCTACTGTCCAATTTGATGATCTTGGCAAATTGAGCCTCAGTTTCCTGTTCTTCCTGAAAGGAGTGCACCCGGTGTGGTACTTCTGCTTGCTGTAGCCCATCTGCCTCAAAGTTCGCCGTACTGTCGTTCAGAGAAATCTTTTCTGCTACCTTGGGTTGTAACGTGGTGGCTATTTTGATCACTTGTTGCATTTCTATCAAGCTCGAAAACCAGTCTGTCATTCTCCTTTGACCTCTGGCATCAACAAGGCAATTCTGCCCACAGGAACTGCCGCTCTCTGGATGTATTTTCTTTTTTCGGGAACCATTGTCCTTGTAAACCCTGAGAGATGGTTTTGTGCGTGAAAATCCCAGTAGATCAGCAGTTTCTGAAAATACTCAGACCAGGCCTTCTGGCACCTAAGCCAAAAACCATGCCACGTTCAAAGGCACTCAAATCACCTTTATTCCCCATACTGATGTTGGTTTGAACTGCAAGGAGATTGTCTTGACCATAGTCTACATGCCGAAATGCACGAGTTGCCGCCATGTGATTGGCGATAAGAAATTAATTTTTAACGAGCAGTTGGACATGTGTACCTAATAAAGTGGCCGGTGAGTGTATGTGTTCCTTAACAGTGTCCTACCTATTCCTGGTTTCTGACAAGCAACATCACCTTGAGCCACTCTTGACATTGTGAAGAACACAGGTCCCTGTTAGAAACAACATTTGTGTTTTATAATAGGACCTGTATATACTGCATGTCCACAGCAAAATGCCCCAAAAAATCAAAACATGTCCACCCCATGAGCCACTTTCTTGACAATGTGTGAAGAACATATGTCTATTAGAAACAAATTTTTTTAGGACCTGTAGTATAGCCTGCAAGTGTTTGAGGGTTTTTCAAGAGCCGCAATGGACCGCAAAAGAATTATAAAAATGACTTCTCAGAGCCACTGTTAAAAATTGTGGAGGGAGAAATGCCAGTTTTTTTTTTTTTTCTTTTTTTTTTTCTTAGAAGCCACATTTCTGTTCCAAAGGACCAAAATTATTGCTGTATCTCACAGCAACATGGGAACCCCAAAAAAATTATAAATATGACTTCTCACACTGTTACAAATTTGAGGCACATGACACCCCAAAACCATTGATAATGCGAAAAATTCTAAAAGATGAAGTGAGTAAATGGAATCATGGTTTTGTCATGCAACCTTGGTGTCTTTTACAGTGTCCTCACAGCAAAACCAGCAAAAATGTACTGTTGGGAACTGAGAATAAAAAAATTGCAGTAAGAACTAGATCATTCTAAAAATAAGTTGTTTCAATGAGGACCATTCTGTTTTGTAGAGGAATGTGAAGTAGACAAGCAACTAATCGGTGACCTCGGCAATTGGGGCCACAAACATCATCAAGACCATTCCTGATTCAACTTGATGAAAGTCAAACGATCCACATTACTGTGGAGAAGCCGATGCGTTTGTCTGTAATGACTCCTCCGTGCTGTGCGAAGGTCCGCTCAGATATGACGCTGGCTGCTGGGCCGGACAGCGCCGCTATGGCGTGGCGAGCCCGCTCGGGCCGTTCGTGCCAATTTGGATACCCAAAATTCTATTGTTCGCGGAACACATACAAAAACATCGGTGTTGGAGACACAGATATTCGTGGCACCATGATCTTAAGCTGTCTCTTCTGGGTGTTGTATGGGTCCCTGCATTCATGCGTTGGTGAGGTGGTAAATAAAGATTGCAGGGGTCACCCATTAGGCTTCCTTCCACTGCCGCTGGCTGCTAGCAGCTGCCAGCTACGGCTACTTGGTCCACTCAACTGCGTGTCACAGCCGCATGGCGTTGTTCCAATCGTGACATTTGAAGAACGTGAAGCAGACGCAACAGATGTCTCCAGTTGATCCATGCAGCAAGGTCTCGCATTTCCTGCATTTTACTCTCTATTTGGGGTGGGTGGAAGGAAAGTGCTGATTTTGTTTTTGTAACCGGGGATCCAGGAGGTGATACACCCAACGTTGTTCATTTTGATGCCTTAATGCGAGATCATGTTGGATGGAAATGAGCATCCAAGCACTCATGTGAAGAGATGTGAGCCTTGATTTCCCAAGCCCTCTGGGTCCGAGTGGCACTAGCAAACTGATCTCTTCCTCATCTCCCACCTCCGCCTCCAAATTCGCGCCAACCTCTTTTCCGAGGCAGGGACTCGGTAACATCGGTGTCTAAGGAATACCTTCCTCCTTCCTCCTCCATCCTCCGTTTATTCTGCCTTCCGGCACAAGCTTCAACACAGCCCTGACTTGCCTGAGATGATGCACCCTGAGAGCTGATTGCGCCACCGGTTGCAACTAAGCTCTGACCCTCGAACCCACTCACCTAAAGAAGACCGATGAAAGTGTGAAACTGTCGGCCATGTGGATTTGACGGAAGAAAGGCTCCCAGTGTCCACATCTGTGTCCGTCTCCTCCACCTCGCTGGAGGGACCTGGTTGTGTCTGAGAGTCCAACGATCGTTCCAGAACTAGATCACCACAATGCTCAATGCTGACAAGGGCGATTGTCCCGCCACCTAGACCATTTATGGTGGCGTTGCTTCAAAACTGGCAATGGATGGTGCAGAGCTCTTTCACTGCCTCCACTCTCGGAGTGGCTTCAACACCCCGAGGTCCGCTACCGCTGCTAGTCTAGGCCATTTGTCACTGTTCGTACTGCGTAAATGGCATTGCGCTGCTGCCGACAGATCCCCTGGATGCATGTGGAGTGTGGAATTCCAGCGTGTTGCCGAAAACTCAACAATGATACGGTTTGACGGGAGGCCGAGCTGACCGCTGCAACGCAGCAGGCGGACGAAGCAGTGATGCTAATGGCGGAAGTGCGAACTCCAGAACCTCGAGCCTTCTGTCAGCAGGCAGTCCATACCGCCGGTAGCCATCTTTAGAAATTTCTGGACGACCAGGTTCATGACATGTGCCAGGCAAGGGATGTGCTCCAGCCTATCGATCTTAAGGTGGCCCAGCAAGATTACGCCGTTATCGGCATACCACCTATGCCTGGCACTGGCTCTTGCCACCCAGACCAGCGCTCGTGTTTCCTCATGCGAGTATGCCGTCCACAGCTCCTCACCTGTGTGGGGGGACGGTCTCCAGACGGATTAATTTCAAACGCTTGGTTTCTCTGGGCACGTGATTGCCACCAGAGGTACCTTGGGGAAAAGAGCCCTTGCCAACCATCCCTGCGGTTCTTTGCAGAGCATGTCCGAGCCTGAGAGCCCACCGACACCCCCCAGAGACATCACACCCAGCACACCCAGTGAGTCAGTTCCACAGAGATATAGGCGGCCGGTTTGGTCCATTTCATACTAGTCCATGTGTCGGTTATCAGATGGACTTTTTTCCGGCCATGATATGCAGACAACGCGCTTGAAAGATTTAGATGACACCAGTTGCTGGCCAGGGCAGGATGGCTTTTCTGCGAAAAAAATGCCTGGCTCGACGATCAGGTATTGGGGGCAGAGCAAGGGTCCATGACGTGGCGGAACCCATCTTGTGGTCCACCAGACGGAAAGGCAACATGTTCCAAGGCCAAAAAGCCTGGCAATGCAGACATTCACGCATTGGCTTTGGGATGGTGTTGGGTTAAAGTGGTTTCTTCTGTTCCCAACCCTGGATACGAAAGGCTGGCTGCTAGACAGGCCGCTTACGTCGTGCATGGTCGTCAAAACTGGCGGAGGAGAAGGGATTAGGATGGTCCTCTGTGGTGCTTGGGTTGTACTTGGCGAACGGGGAGGATGAAGCGGAGGCAGATCCCTGATCATGACCTGAAGACATGGGCAGTCTGAGGAGGCTGCGCTGCATGGTGGTGGTATGGAGGCGGAGGCGGATAACGAGGGCAACCTGGTGACATGTTTGGAGGCCCGTCGTCGGTTTTTGTGCCTTTGTTTTGGCCAAGTGTTCCCTTCATTTTCACTCATGCATCGCATGCATGTGACTAGACATTTTGGTGTGGTATTAAACCACTTAAGGTTCTTGCCTCTAATCTTATCGCGTTTATGGCAAAGGCGGCATATTAACATCGCTGGGGTTGAAATCAGAGGCATTAGCCTCAAAGAGAGGCCCAGGCTTGAGGGGTCCTGGACCTTTTTGACGGCGGAAAGCGAGGAGCGGGGGTTTGCGCTGAACCGTGCTGGCAATCATAACATCGGACTTCTTGCGACGCCCTCCTCGCCCTTGTTTGTGGCTGGACCCACCGTATTGACACTACCCCCATCGTCTTCCACCTTGTCCACTGATGAAGCGCGTCCCGCAACAAATTCAGCTGGAAAAGACCACGATGGATCCACAATGTCGTCATCATCAGTCAATCATCATACACAGGTAACTTGGTCTTCCTGACGTTTCTTCTTCAGAAGCTTGCGTCAACAAGCAAGAGGCCTGCAAGGCGTTGCCGACCGCCCGGGGAATTTTTTGCCGGATTGACCCGCCTTTCCTTCTCCTCCTCTGATGGCATCAGTAACTGTGCGTCAGAGCAAACTAAATCATCCTCTTGAATCTTTTAAAAACCATGCCTTCTGACCCCAACCCCATTTTGACCATCAAAGAGGCTTCAAGACAATGGATTATCCACAAGTGGTGTGTACACGAGTTGACACAATTTGGGCTGCTTCATGTGGACGGATTCTGATGATGCTGATGACGAGAACATTTGAGGCCCGGTGACTGGGGAGGACGAGAGGTAAGACTGCTGGATGCGGTTGCATTAACCACTGAAGGACGAGAATGGCGACGCTGTGTTCGTTACTGTAGATTCACAGGGTCTGAGCCCACCAGCGATGACTAGGCCGTGACGGTCCTGCAACTGACGATCCCGCTGGCCTGCCGTGTTGTCGCCAGCACTGGAAGGAGCACCTTCTCTCGTAGCCTCTACCATCCATGTGTCTAGAAACCCCCCTCTTTGCTCGCTTACCCACCTTGCATTATCTCTCCATGGTCAGAAAATATAAAAATTTGAGAAAGTATGGAATAGTTTTGTAAAGTCTCTTATTAAAAGACGGCAAATCACTAGCAGGCTATTCTCAAATCCCCTCTAATCAAAACAAAATTCTGGAGTTCAATAGTAACTGCAAGGTGTATCAACCAACAAATCTGTACTGGGCAAAAGTGCCATAAACAACGTATCTGTTATGTTTTACGTATAATACACCACACGTATTTTTTTGCACCTTTCAATCACCCGATGTTGAACTATAAAATTGCCTGTTTTAAGATTACGTGCACTGCGTCAATGAACAAAGCTTGTAGTGCGCCAGAAGTCAAAAACCACGTATCTTTATGTTTTCGTAAATAACACTGGTATTTTTGCACCAATTCAAAACACACTGTGGTGACTATAAAATTCTGTTTTAAAGATTTACGTCCAGCAGCGTCAATGAACAAAGCAGTAGTGCGCCATAAGTCAAAAAACACAGTAGTCTGTTACTGTTTTTCCGTAAATACACGGTATTTTTTGCACCTTTCAATTCCCCGGTGGTGACTATAAAATTGCTTTTTTTTAAGTTTTTACGTGCAAGCTCTGCGTCAATTAATAAAGCTTATTGCGCCCAAAGTAAAAAAAAGACACTTACTAAAATGTATCGTGAAAATAAAATTTTTAAATTTTTGCACCTTCAATTCACCTGTGTTGACCTTTAAAAATGCTGTTTTCAGATTTACGTAGCAGCTGCGTCCATGAACAAAGCTGTAGTTCCGCAAAGTTCAATAAAAAACGTATTCTGTTATGTTTTTTCGTAAATACCACAACAGTATTTGTTTGCAAAACCTTTCAAGTACACCTGCGGTGACTATAAAATTGCTGTTTTCAGATATTACGTGCAAGCGCGACATGAACAAAGCTGTAGTGCGCCAAAGTCAAAAACACTGTATCTGAAATTGTATTCTGTGATAGTAAAAATGTAATTGTTTTGCACCTTTCATTCACCAGGTGTTGACTATAAAATTGCTGTTTTCAGATTTACGTGCAATGCTGTCGTCAATGAACAAAGCTGTAGTGCGCCAAAGTCAAAAACTACGTATCTGTTATGTTTTTCGTATAATACTCGGTATTTTTTGCACCTTCAATTCACCTGCGGTGACTATAAAATTGCTGTTTTTCAATTTACGTGCGAGCTAGCGTCCAAATGAAAAAAGCCTGTAGTGCGCCAAAGTGCAAGACAAACACGTATCTGAAATGTATTCGGATAGTAAAATGTATTTTTTGCACTTTCAATTTCACCTGTGGGTGACAATAAAATTGCTGTTTTTTCAGATTTACGAGCAAGCTGCGTACAATGAACAAAGCTGTAAGTGCGCCAAAGTAATAAAACACTAGTCTGGTTATGTATTCGTATAATACACGGTATTTTTTGCACCTTTCAATTCACCAGGGTACTATAACTTTGCTGTTTTCAGATGTAACAATGCAAGCTGCGAGTCAATGACCAAAGCTGTATTGCGTCCAAGACAAACAACCAAACGTAACTGTTATGGTTTTCGTTATAATACAACACGGTATTTTATGCACCTTTCAATTCACCTGTGGTGACTTTAAAATTGCTGTTTCAGATTTACGTGCAAGCTGGCGTCAATGAACAAGAGCTGTAGTGCGCCAAAGTCCAAAAAAACCGTAATCTGTTATGTTTTTCGTGATAATACAACGGTAATTTTATGCCACCCTTTCCAATTCACCTGCGTGACTAGAAAATGCTGATTTCAGATTACGTGCATGCTGCGTCAAGTGGAACAAAGCTGTAGTGCGCCAAAGTCCAAAAACACGTATCTGAAATGTAATTCTATAGTAAATGTATTTTTAGCACCTTCAATTCACCTGTGGTACTTTAAATTGCTGTTTTCCGATTTACGTGCAAGCTCTCCAAGAACAAAAGATGTAGTGCCCCAAAGTAAAAAAACACGTATCTGTTATGTTTTCGTATAATACAATGTATTTTTTGCACCTTCAATTCACCTGCGGTGATTATAATGAAAATGTGCTGTTTTCAGATTTACGTGCAAGCTGCGTCAATGAACAAAGCTGTAGTGCGGCCAAAGTCCCAAAAAACCACGTATCGAAATGTTTCGGATAGATAAAATGTAATTTTTGCACCTTTCAATCACCTGTGTGACTATAGGGAAAAATGCTGTTACAGATTTACATGCAAGCTGCTCAATGAAACAAAGCTTGTAGAGGCTGCAAAGTTCAAAAAACACGTATCTTTTATGTTTTTCGAATAATACACGGTATTTTTTGTCACCTTTCAATTCACCTGTGGTGACTAAAAATTAGCTTGTTTTTTCAGATTTACATGTCAGCTGCGGTCCAATGAACAAAGCTGTAGTGCGCCAAAGTCAAAAAAACGTATCTGTTATGGTTTTCGTATAATACATCGGTATTTTTTTTGCACTTTTCAATTCACACTGTGGTGACTATAAAATGGCTGTTTTCCAGATTTAAGTGCAAGGTGGATATATGAACAAAGGTGGAATGGGGTAAAAATTTGAAAATAGAACACCTATCTGTAATATGTATACTGATAATAAAAAGTGGAGTTTTGCATCCTAACACAGAGACCTTCTGTTACTAGAAATGATGTGTATCCTAATATAAGTTCAGGCTGCCCAATATCCCCAGGAAATATTTCAATAGCAAACTGTTAAAATAAAGATATTGCAGTGCAAATGCCAACACAAAGTCTTGGTGAATTTATCCAGTGTTCTTTATGAGCTGTCTTGTTCGCCCGCGGGCCCCCCCCCCCAGCTCCCCTCGTGACTTTAAAGCGGTAATGCTCCCGTTTAAAAATTCTCTACCTAACTACAAAAAATCTTCCAATCTCTAATCTAACTAAATTTGAAGGATCACAGCTAATAGTAGAGGTTTCTCTGTGCAAAATATAATAATTTCGCTGAGAGCTTTTGGCCACAGGCAGAGCGCACGTCCTTATTCCTATGAGTACGCTGAGAGACACTGAGGCTTGAACAGGAAACGCGTGTTCTATGTAAACACGAGTCATGTGTTTTTTCCAGCCAATCGGCAACCATACACATCCCCATTCATGAACTTTCGCACGCACATCTCACCCTGCCTCTATTCTGTAAATCTGTTGCGGCCGCCAAATTACAGGGATAACTGCCGAAAATGTGCGCGATCTTAATAGATGATGCACAGAATTTTAGCCTTAATATATCGCTTGATCTAAAAATTTTCAATCACCATAAAAACCTTGCCGATTTCAACTTTGCCGATAATAATCGCTCAACACTAGAGACAACCCCTTTAATCTTTGATTTTCTGAATGTCATCTAAATCTGTAACTCGGTTATCATATTATCAGATGCTGTTTTCCCCTTTATTTCTACCCATTGGGAAAGTCTGTCTTATGTGTTGAAACTTTAATAAAAACATTTTGGAAAAAAATATCACAACATGTAATGGGTTCTGGGGGTTATCGAAAAAGGGGCTATTTAAAAATTTCTACTATAGGGGGTTTGCAGCGGTAGCGCTGCTAGGGGGGCCCTAAACCCTGGGGGGGGCCCAAAACCCCCTTTGACAAATAGGAGATTTGGAACGGGGGGTTTTTAAAATTACTAAAACCCCCGAAAACCGAAAAAACTGAAATTTTTGGGAAACTGAGTTTTGGTTTTTAGCAAATAAAAGGGCCCTCGTGTAATATATAGGCTTTTGGGGGGTTGGGTTTTTTTGGGGCCCCAAAATGTATGAAAACTGTCTAGGTCAAAAATCACTGTGTTGCCCAAAACCCAACCAACAGAGTCCCCCTTTTTTTTTTTCCCAATAAACTATATGAAATAAAGGGGGCCCCTTGTTTGGGTTGCTATGGGCAACAAAGGGGGTTTTAGACCTAAGCCCAGTTTTATACATGTGGCCCCATGTGACCCTGCAAATGTTGCCAAAAAAACAGCTTCTGGGGGTGGGAAAAATCACCCAGCAATACCAAAGCCCCTAATTTTGATTTCTAGGGAGGGGAAAAAATGTATCTTTTAAAACCCTTAAGAGCATTCTGTACAGTACAAGAGGAGTAAAATTGGCGTTCAAAGGAAATTTTTTTTTTTTTTAAAAGGGGAAATATATATATAAAATGGTCAGGATTTTAGGGGGCCCAATGAGGCCCCTTCACCTCAGGGATACTTTTTTGGACCCTTCTTTGTGCCCGAAACTGTTTTGGATGGCCGCCAAAAGTGCAAAAAAAGGTTTATTGGAGGGCCCCCAAAAGTGCAGAAAGCCACTGAAAACAAACGAAAATGGCTTTTCCTAACTAAACTTTCTTAAAATTTGCAGTAAAATTTTTCGGTTGGGGGTTGAGTTCTAAAAATTCGAGAAAGTCTACTAGAACTTAACTTTTCTGGAACAGTTCGATCAACACTAACTGTAACAAATAAATACTAAGCTCCTGGTGCTCCAATGGTGAAGTAAGCAGGTTTTTGCTTTTTGTTTTCAAAGGGGCCTTTAAAAATTAAACCCGCAAAGTCAAAAACCCCAAAAAAATGTCATGGAAAAAAGGAAAAAACTTTGTTGGGAAACATTGTATTAAAAATTTAAAAATTTATACATTGAATGACAAAAAAATTTTCTTTTTTTAAAAACTCTAAAAAAGGGGCGCTCCCCCAAAAAGGAAGATTTTCCCCTTTCTATTTCAAGCTCGGGGAGAATTTTTATTTGGTCGACCAAGGTTTTCTGTCATTTACTCTACAATATGTCACTGTGTGTGTTGCACTCTTGCCAGATAGCAAAAGCAGTGTTTTTAATGATTTAATTAAAGGGCCCTAGATCCACATTTCTACAGAAACTAGTTTTTTTTGGTTTATTGTGGTGCTTAACTGTAGTGTTGTGCTCTTTGCTTTTATTTCTTTTACAGTGACAAAGGAAGGTCCATATTATGCCAGTTTACTGTAATTCTTCCCTTTATGCTGTTCTCTCTTGATACAAAGAGCTGCATTAACAATAGTCAGCAATAGCCTCCTTGTTTACTTTGATCTGTAAGTAAATCCATTGTAGATGGCCAGTAGTGATGTCATGCTACCAAACACAAAAACCATTTCTCAGCATTGTTCCCACAGTAGAAACATTCACTCACTATAGTTACAAAGGATGGCAATTTATTTCATTACTAATAAGTTTAATAAAGAGTGAATTGTTTTCTCATCCCCCCTTGATTAAAAATGGGGAAATCTAACCCTTACAAAAATGAAGTGGTAGATCTTCACCCCGATTTTAGGAATTTTCCCTTTCCTTGAAATTTCCCCCTTAATAAGGGTTTGTGAAGGTTTAAATGGTTTTTCCATTCTTTAAGTGATGTGGTTACAAATTTTTTTCAAACCTGAAAGTTTGCTGCCCCTTAACTACAAAGGCACCTGTCTTTCAAAGAATATTTATGCTGGAACTAATACAAGATTCTAGAGTCACACAGTGGAGAGACAGTGGTTGTTAAGCTTAAATTTTGTTGTATCAAATAAATTTCCCAAGCAACAAAAACCAATTTACAAAAAATTTAATTAAAAGGGTTTTTTCCCGGGGCCCAAAAAACATGTTCCCAAATAAACCTCTCCAGAAGCTAGCAAATTCTACAATATATGTACAAAACATTTTCTGTGAGCCTCTTGCAGTTCTACATGACTTATTTGATGACAGGAAGCTCAGTAGTTCTGTCTCAACACAGGGGGAAAAAAAGCTCCCTGTCGTTTTTTAGGAGGGTTTTTGACCCAAAGGGTTTTTTGGGTTTTTTTTGGGGAAGCCTTTTTGGGGGATTCCCCTTTGGTCCTACCTTTCAAGGCTTTTAACATAAGGGGAGGGAAAAAGGTGGGGTAAAAATGTGGGTTTGAATTTTCCAATAGTCACCTTGGGGTGGGTCACCAAAAAACATTATTTCCAAAAAAAACACTGGAATAATGTATATGTATATATTTAAAGCAAAAGCAGCCCTCAATAGTAGCTTTTTTAAAAGAATCTCTGTTACCTGCCTACTTCTGAGACATACTGCATCATCTAAGTAGCTTTATTATCCATGTTTGGGGCTTTGGTGCAATTTTCCCTATTACCTAAACCCGGGTAAAAATGAGTAATAATTTTCCCTATGGTGCTGTGTTTGGGATATTTTTCTCCCTGTGCATTATTGTGTTATTTTGTTACTATTCGCTCCCTGATGAACAGGATGGATTGTTGGGGAAACGTTTCAGAGTGTATGCTATTAATGCCATGATGCAGCTATGGAATGCATACCACAAGGAGTGTATGCTATTAATGCCATTTACAGCTATAGAATGTATGCTACTATTGATGCTGTTTTGTCTTGAAATATAGACAGAAATTAAATTTCCCCTGTTTTTGGGGGACATTTTTTTTGTGCACCCCTTTGATTTACTATCCCGGTACTTTCTTTTTATCCGCCATTTTGCTATTGTTAATAAAGTGGTGCTGTGACAAAATTATTTTTTCAAAGACCAACATTAACCATTTGCTCCATGGTGTTACTTAGGGACTATTAGGCTATGTTCACACGGTGTATTTGCAGGGCGTAATTACGCCCCGCAATTACGCCGTGTGACCGGGGCGGGGCGGGAGGGGGACTGAGCAGAGGGGCCGGCACTTCACCGGCCCATTGACTTGAATTGCTAGCGGCGCGTATTTGCGGCTAGAAATTCACATGTCAATTATCTCCCCGCCCGGCGCCTTCGCCGGGCGGGGAGAGAAACGTAATCCATAGTTCACTATGAGAACTGTGAATTACCGTAATGAATGGGCCGTTTTCGGCCCGTAATTGGCGCACTTCGGCGCATAATTACGGACCGAAATACGGCCCATTTTAAGCCGTGTGAACATGCCTTTAGGGTCTTTTGGCAGGTGCAGGTTCCTGTACGGGGTCGCCCTTTTCGGAGCAATCTTCCCATCATAGTAGGGTTTTGATGGTTTAGGAAATTTGTAGGGTAAGTGTTAGCTTGTTTATATTTTTAAGGTTCTCTATTAAAAGGTATATTTTAATGGGAATCAGTTTTTATGTGATATATATTCTTGAGTCTGCGACAAATGCCTTTTCTATCTTATTGTGGTTTTCCAATCTACATGGTACACAAAAATTTGAATCTGTGAATTAGTAGTCTAGGCAGAAGATGAAAAGGGCAGGAACTAGCATTTTTGACTAGATACAAAAATATCTGTAAGGTGGATGTGGCAGGCAGAGGTAATGACTGGACATGGGGTTTGAATGACAGGACAAAGATCCCTTACTTTATAAACCAGGGAGTGGCAAAGAAGTTGTACTGAGAGAAATATCTATGAATATACTCAATATTTTGTATCAAAAGAAAAAAAAAATTTCAGCTCACAGTGTTGCTGGGTGAATATGATCCTCAATCGGCAAATGGATGCACGAGAAATAGCAGCTACTTCAATGGCTTGGCATAGCAAAACGCACAAGATGATTCCAGCATCCGACTTTTGTCGGTGAGACGCGTCAGCTCAGCAGCTGATTTGTCACGTCTGTTTTGCTAAAGTCCATGGCTGTTTATTCTCTTTTTTAAATGACTAAATAAAAGTCAAGTTTTATCAAATGTTGTGCACCCCATCTATTCAATAAAGTTGGGTGCTGGAATCATCTTGTGCGTTCTAATACTTTGTAATGCTAATGTGTCTAGGTTTCCTGCAGATTAACTACAATTGAACTGTAATTCATTATTACATGGTTGTTCTTATCTCATTGATTTGTTTTAAACATGTAGGCAAATAAACACATAGGTAAATAAACATTACTAGGAAGTGCTTTAATTTTCTGATTTTGTTTTATTTTAAACATAGAACATTTTTTATATTCTGCAATGAAACTATTCTCTTTATATGTAAACACAAAGATAACAGTTCATCTTGGCAGCATGTACATTTCTCCCTGTCACTAGGAGCTTCTTCTCATGACAAATACAGCTTTGCTAGCTCACATTAATAGCCAGACCTCCTGTGTGGACAGTGCTATTGTTTTTAAAACCTCTCCATTACCTATTGCTCTCTAAAAGGCATAACTAGGAAAGAAGCTAGCAGACCTGAAATGTCAGTCAATGCTGTAGAACCACTCCCATGAAGTGGGAGCCTGAAGCAGTCTTTTGACTCTACCTACTGTAACTCCATACAGCAAGCTGAAAAGCGAGCTATGGATAACAGGAAATGTCATCCTATCCAGTGTACAATGGTCTTTGTGAAAATTGAAATATGTATATTTAGTTTAGCAAAAATTTTTTAAATGGTAGTCGCATGAAAAAATAAGAAGTAAAAGACCACTACAAATAAGAATAATATTCAATAATATTTTCACTTTTAAAACTGGTACTTGTCTCCTAAAGTATCCAGTGCTTGGTACATAAATCCCATAAAGTATTATGTTTCTACATAGTTATTAGTTATCTTCATGTATAAATGTTTTACATGCAGAGACATGCAAATGAGCACACAACATGTTTTCTGTCTAGTATCCACCGGTTTAATAAGAAGCCCTCTAGGCATAAGGTAAGAACACAGCTACCTAGACCATTACTCAATTCAATGGAATTTTAATAAACTGATTTATTATAAATCCCACTTTTCATCATCTTTATGAAGAGATCCTGAAGGACATTGTACAAACACACATTACTTAAAGACACATAAAAGTGACAGTTATGTGTGTATAAACTTTTGTAGATATGGGGATAGTAATGCCTTTAGTTTTAGGGAGAAATTGAGTTGTTGAGACTTTGTGAGCGCTATATCTTCAGCCCTTTTGCAAGCCTTAGTGAGGTCTGCACTAAGCCAGGGCTTTCTTTTCCATTAGAGACACTAAGCAGTTGACCAGGGACACTATGAACATAGAGGTGCCAGGCAGTTGGAGGTTTAGTGATCATATTTGTTCCTTGTATAGTGCTTTGATTTGGTTCCTGGATAACCATCATTTAGAGGTAATAAATACAAAATTTTCCAATTCATAATAAAAAAGTTTTTTAAATGTTTTTAATTGCAGAGCACTGTATGCTGTTAGCCCTGAAAACCTAATTAGCCAATTGGGTATTTGTTGTTCAGAAAAGTAATGGAGAAAATTATAACTATATTTATACATGACAGAGATTTCTTGTGCTATATTGGACAAAGGGACTGGCTGGCGTTTTTCAAAATACCTAAATGCTAACACAGAATAAGAGGTGAGTGGAGAGTTATGTCTCTGGGTCATAGCACAACCTATCAAGGTGAGCGTGATCGCTAAATTTTTCTGTTATTGATTTATAAGTAACAAATCACATTGGGAACACTGCGGTCTCTTTTTTTTTCTTTGTTTTTATAGCTATTTATAAACATATGTATATAAATACATCTTTATAGACTGTCTTCATAAACACCACTGTTTTGCAAACACACAGAAATAAACCAGCAGCTCTACAGAGGCCAAGAAACAGATAAACACTGAATATATGCTCCTTATAGTGTAAATGAAAACCTGAAGCTCATAGCGTACATTTTTCATCAAAACTGTGAAGGTCCATCCACAGACAACAAGATGGCACCAGTTTAGATGGGGACCTATTCTATACAATCTCCCCTTTCTCTGTTCCCCTTCAGGTCTTCATATTTTTCAGGGCGGAAGTGCCCCAGCTATACTCTAATTAAAAATAACTAATGCTTTGGCATGATTGGGTGTGCCTGAGGGTGGTTAGATGTTTGGCCAAATGTGATGTCATATTTGGCAATGGATAGAAGGGTGGCGTGGTGATCAGGACCAATGGTGTAGCTACAGGGGTCGCATCGGTCTCATTTGCGACCGGACCCCTAAGCCAGGGTGGCCCACAGTCCGCCCTCGCCACACAGCTGCATTGTTCACATAGACCCAGCAAGGAAGCGGTTACAACCATTCAGCCTTTGGAGGCAATGGCACAATGCAACAATGTCATCGCGCCGCTGCCTGTACTAGGCCCTAAGCCTATCACTAGAGTTAGATCCTAGTAGACACCAGAAGTAGCATCCCAGAGCAGGATTCAAAGAAGAGTTCAGCAGGAGAACATAGGAGAGGTGAGTATTATTATTATTTTTTATTGGGGGGCCCCATACACACCTACCTAACTACTGGGGGGCCTTATATACACCTACCTACCTACTGGAGGGGCTATATACACCTACTTAACTATTGTGAGGTTCTACATACATCTACCTCTCTATTGGAGGGACATATATACACCTACCTCTCTATTGGTGGGCATATATGCACCTACCTAACTACTGCGGAGTCTATATACACTTACCTAACTACTGGGGACCCTATATACACCTTCCTAACTACTGAGGGGGACCTATACACCTACTTGAATATTGAGGGACCTTATATACACCTATCTAACTATTGGTGGGCCTGTGTACACCTACCTAACTTCTGGGAGGCTTTACATACACCTACCTAACTAACTAATGGGGGGCTCTATATACACCTACTTAACTATTGGTGGGCCTATATACACCTACCTTTTTACTAGAGGATCCTATATACAACTACCTAAGAATTGGGGGACCCTGTATACACCGACCTACCTACTGGGGGTTCCCGTATACACCTACCTAACTAATGGCGGGAAGACCCTATATATACCTAACTCCTGAGGGGGCTGACTACACCTACCTAACTACGGGGGGGCTTATATACACCTACCTAACTACTGGGGGACAGTATAAACCTACCTACCAACTGGAGGACCTATGTACCTACTAACCTATGGGGGTCCTATATACCTATCTACTGAATGCCCTACATTACCACCTACCTACTGGGGGGTCCTATATATGTACCTATTGTAGTCCAATATACCTACCTACTAGAGGGAGCCCTATATATCTACGTTATAGAGGGGGCCCACTATAAATACATACTATATACCTATCTACCTACTAGGGGAACCCTATGTACCTATTTATTAGGGGGAGCCTTTATACATACCTACTGGGGGCCTATATACCTACTTACTGGGGAACCTTATATACCTACCTATGGGGTTCCTTTCAGCTACCTATTGGGGCAATATATAGCTACCTATTGGGGGCCCCTACATACTTACCTACTGAGGGGAATCCTATAATGAAGGGGGACTTTACCTACTTAATAAGAAGAGTCTGCCTACTTATTTGACTAATTTTTAGGGTCTAATCTACCTAAAAGGAACATCTACCTATTGGCCTGTCTAACTTTAGGGGGTGGTTGGCTATTCTATGGGGTGTGTTCCTACCCACTGGTGATGCAAATGAGGGCCTAACAGTTGGTTGGGGGAACTTTCACTATTTGAAGTCTAACATGTTTGTGTGGTAAACTCTGCATGGACGATTTATGGTGGTCTGGACTGGATGAAGAAAGAAAAGACAGAATGACTCATCAGAAATGACATAATCTGTAGGTCCCTAAATGTAAGTGCACGGCAATCACTTATTTGTGTTCAGAGCCCGTGTACACTGGTATCTACCACTAGTGTAATGGTTTATATTCAATAACAGTATGATGGTATTATTCAGGTCATTTATGGTGATGATATGTGGTTATGATGTGACAGTGTTATTAGGTGCTTGCATTTGTTGTTATTGACATTATTGGTCTTGGTATACTGGTTTGCTCAATAACAGTATAGTGGCATTAGTGTCTGTACCGTAATGGTATGTGGGGTATCATTTGTTCTTTGTATATTGTTGTTATTGGTAATATTACTCTTGGTCTACTGGTTTGGTCAGTAACATTATGGTGGTATTAGTCACTATACAGTAGTGATATGTGGTGGTGCTATTTGGTCATTGTATATTGTGTTTTTTGGTAATATTGGTCTTGGTATACTGAGTTGGTCAGTAATATTATGGTGGTATTAGTCACTATATAGTGGTGACATGCACTTATAATGTAGCCCTTGTATACTTACTGACCCGCAAAATGCAATTAACATGTGTATTAAACAGTTCAGTGTAAACTCCAACATAAACTAAACTAAAAAAACAAAGAAACAATTGCATTTTTTTCCTGTTCACCACACTTTTGGGGTGGGTGGAGAAAAGGAAAAAAGAGGGACAGATATTTTGGCTGTATTACTTACTTTTCTTTAGCCCCATTTGAAATGAAAGGTTTAAAGGAGTTTTAACACAAAGGTATTTTATGCCTGGTTTGTTCGGCTTCTGCTTTCAGTGTGTTCAAAAGAGGATGTGTATGATTTGTTCGAACTGCATATCATATGCAGGCTTGACATCACCATGTCTTTCCCCACAGTGAGCTCACTGTAGACAAACAAAGGTCTATTTATGTAAATTGCTGTGAGTGGCTACAATTTAGCTGAGTGGTTAGCACATCTGCCTTTTAGTATAGGGGTCCTAGGTTCAAATACCTGCAGGAACCAAACATTTTTTTTCTCAATGTACATACTTGCTTGAGGTTTCTTTGTTTCCTTCTATTTTTTTGCACTATTTGACTAATTGCTAAGAAGTACAGAAGACAAGAGCACCTGGGGTTGAACACTCGCTCAGCAGTGAGTGTGTGTGATTACTAAGCAGCGATGAGGCTGACAGTAACTGCCTGAACATATGCGGCCAGGACTGAGTTGCTCTTGTCACTGGTTGGATCGCCTGGAGACGAGCTGTACATTATAGATCACTAAGGTGGCAGCTAAAACAAAAATATTACAGAATTTATAATAATGATAAGTGGTGAAAATGTTTATTATTTAATTTGCAAGCTTCCCATATCAATTTTACTTTGCGGTAAAACCCCTTTAAGGAAACTGTATGATAGAGGGCCCAGTTCTGTTGTAGACACGCAGCTACTGGCCCTCCAAGTCTTAATGTGTTATCCTTTCTTATCCTCAAGAAACTTGCTTGGATAGGTATAACTATGGTATATGTTTAGAGCACAGTTATACAGGGTAGTATTGTATATTGTATCCTTGGCTCTTGTATCATAACACTAGCATACTAATTGCATAAAGACTATTACTATTCAGTATTACATGTAGTTGTATAGTCTTATTTCTCCGATACTATTCAAATAAAAAAAAACTATTGGAAAACATGTGATAGGTGCCATTCCCGTCCATCTTCAACTTTCCTCCCATCTCTCCACCAACTCTCTCCTTGACCCGCTCCAATCGGGCTTCCGTCCCCACCACTCTACTGAAACCGCCCTAACCAAAGTCACCAACGACCTAGCAACTGCCAAAGCCTCACGCCACTACTCTGTGCTTCTCCTCCTAGACCTTTCCTCTGCCTTTGACACTGTCGACCATTCCCTCCTGCTACACATCCTCTCCTCCCTCGGCATCACGGACTTGGCTCTTTCCTGGATCTCCTCGTACCTCACTGATCGGACATTCAGCGTTTCTCACTCTCGCTCCACCTCCTCCCCCCGGCCTCTCTCTGTTGGTGTCCCCCAAGGGTCAGTCCTGGGCCCACTACTCTTTTCTATCTACACTCTTGGCCTCGGTCAGCTCATAGCATCACACGGCTTTCAATACCACCTATATGCTGATGATACCCAACTCTACATCTCCGGCCCAGATGTCACCTCTCTTCTCTCCCGGATCCCTGACTGTCTGTCCTCCATTTCCTCCTTCTTCTCCTCCCGTCTCCTAAAACTAAACGTGGAGAAAACTGAACTCATTATCTTCCCACCGTCCCACTCCATCTCTCCACCCGATCTTTCTATCACTGTTAATGGCTACACTCTCTCACCAGCACCACAGGTCCGCTGCCTTGGGATAATCTTTGACTCCAATCTGTCCTTCAAACCGCACATCCAAACCCTCACCTCTGCCTGTCACCTCCACCTAAAAAGTATTTCCCGAATCCGCTCATTTCTTAACTCTGAAAGCACAAAAATGCTGGTCCATGCCCTCGTCATCTCACGCCTCGACTACTGCAACATCCTCCTCTGTGGCCTCCCAGCTAGCACCCTCGCTCCCCTCCAATCCATCCTTAACTCTGCTGCCCGTCTGATTCACCTCTCTCCTCGCTACTCCCCTGCCTCTCCCCTCTGCCGATCCCTTCACTGGCTACCTATTGCCCAGCGAATCCAGTTCAAGCTAGCAACTTTGACCTACAAGGCTCTACATAACCTCTCCCCTTCATATATCTCTGCCTTAATCTCTAAATACCTCCCCTCACGCAACCTCCGCTCCTCACAGGACCTTCTCCTCTGCTCTCCTCTTATCACCTCCTCACATAACCGTCTCCAAGACTTCTCTCGTGCTTCCCCCACACTTTGGAACTCACTGCCCCAACACCTCAGACTCTCCCCCTCTCTCACCGGCTTCAAACGTAACCTGAAAACCTACCTCTTCAGGATTGCCTATAACCAACATTAACCGTGTTGCACTCCTCCGCCCCACAAACATGTCTGCCCCTCACCTTCTGTCTCTTCACCCCTTCCCGTGTAGAGTCCCTCACGGGCAGGGACCTCTCTCCCTCTGTACCAGTTGTTAGTCACTTATTGTCACTTTGTAATTGTCTGACCAATGTTATTTATGTACCCGCCTGAAATGTACAGCGCCCTGGAATCAAGGGCGCTCCAAAATAAACGATAATAATAATAATAATTCCCAATGGTATCTCGGAATTGTACCCCCGTAAATCTTGGCTCAGAATAGAGAGTTGGTCATGCTTGCACACGACTCTCCAAACTGTTCTAGTGGAGTTCCAAGTACAGTGTGTTCAGCTGTACTCTTAACTTCTATAGAACAAGATGGATAGACGTGCGCAAGTACAACTGGTTCCCCGTTCAGACAACATTCTTTCAGAGGTCCATTCCCAAAATATTTTTGAGTCTCAGAGGCAGGGGCGTAACTAGAGAAGCCTTGGCCCCATAGCAAACTTTTGAATGGGGACCCCCCGTCCCCTCGACCATGAACATTTACCAGGACCTCTTAAGTCATGTAGATACTAGATAATACAAGGAGCGATTACCTCACCATAGATATTACCATCATACTGCTACCAAACAAATCCCACTATACTAAGACAAACATTACAAATAACTACATAGTAAACTGATTATACCACCAGAACACAACCACAAATTCCCAAATAGTAACTGAAAACCCCTATACTATCACTCAATAAAGATCAGTATACAAAGATCAATATAACCGCTATATAGTGACCATATAGTGGTATATACTAATGTACACAGGTGCCCTATAGACTGTATATTACCTCCATACAGTGATCATATAATGGTAGATAGAAGTGTACACAGGGTCTGCTGACATATACGTGATTACAGTACAGTTACATCTTGTGACTCACAGGTGATGTTTCTCTGATGAGTTGTTCACTTTCCCTTTTCTTCTGCATCCAGTCCAGACCACCATGATGACTTCTCCCGGCCATCACTTGTCCCTGCATATTTGGACACAAATATCTTTGACTACACAAATTAATTAGGCTGTGCACATCCATATATTTTAAAAAACGTAAGCATAGGTGTACACTGGCAAGGCAATAGCATACATCTAACACAAATATCAGTGGCACACTACAAAACTAAATAAAACATCAAGGTATATAGGAATTTTTTGAAAATGCATTACTGCTAAGGAAAATATGAAAACCTGGGATTCTTCATTTACAGTTTTTGATCAAGAATTGTTTAAGCTCACCTCCCAAAAGCGTCAAGGGGATCCCAGCACAGGTGAGTCCCTAACACTAACATGTTACCTCACTAGGAGTCCATTCAGACTACAACCTCTCAGGGAGTGATAGGAACTTGCTACTGAATTATCCTGCACTGGTTTAAAAGAGGTAAGGGGAGTGCAGCAAGCCAATGAGGTTGCCATCCCTCAAATAGACTACACAAATTAATTAGGCTGTGCACATCCATATATTTTAAAAAACGTAAGCATAGGTGCACACTGGTAAGGCAATAGCATACATCTAACACATATATCAGTGGCACACTACAAAACTAAGTAAAACATCAGGGTATATAGGATTTTTTTGAAAATGAATTACAGCTAAGGAAAATATGAAAAACCTTGGATTCTTAGTTTACAGTTTTCTATCAAGAATTGTTTAAGCTCTACTCCCATAAGCGTCAAGGGGATCCCAGCACAGGTGAGTCCCTAACTCTAACATGTTACCTCACTAGGAGTCCATTCAGACTACAACCTCTCTGGGAGTGATTGGAACTTGCTATTGAATTATCCTGCACTGGTTTAAAAGAGGTAAGGGGAGTGCTGCAAGCCAATGAGGTTGCCATCCCTCAAATAGACTACACAAATTAATTAGGCTGTGCACATCCATATATTTTAAAAAACGTAAGCATAGGTGCACACTGGTAAGGCAATAGCATACATCTAACACATATATCAGTGGCACACTACAAAACTAAGTAAAACATCAAGGTATATAGGATTTTTTTTGAAAATGCATTACTGCTAAGGAAAATATGAAAAACCTGGGATTCTTAGTTTACAGTTTTCGATCAAGAATTGTTTAAGCTCACCTCCCAAAAGCGTCAAGGGGATCCCAGCACAGGTGAGTCCCTCTCCAGGATCCCTCGATTTTTAGGAGCACCCGGCCAGTCTCTGTGCTCGCCACAGGTGGCGTGATGATATGACATCATCTCACCGCCCACGTCAGCACTGTGGGCCAGCGCCTGGTAGGCTTAAGGCCTAACACCTTAAGCTTATCAGGTAGGGCAGAGCGGAGTGCCGCTGGCACCTGTTAAGACCAGGCAGTCTAACTCCTGCCTCTGAATGCTCGGGGTATCAGATGTAGTAGCAGCCAGGTGTTACTCCCTTAAATCTGCAATATTTTATATAATCTGAGTAAATAATACACAATGCCAGACACAGCAGCTTGCAGGATTTGTTAATGGTCTAGAATAAACATAGAGTTATAAAGATGTGCATAGGAGCTGGAAAGACAGAATGGAAGGATCTTTTTGATCAAAATTCATATTTAGATGCACTATAATAATAAACATGCTAATAAATATGTATATATACTTTAACTTATTTGTATCAAGGAACCTTAATAAAATACAGTATTGATTAAGTTAGTGTAACAAAATGCAATGACGATGTATCACCAATATGTGGATGTAAGAAGTAAATTTTTCCTTTGTGATGCAAAACCGCATGCAAGTATTCAGTATTCCTAATTATATTTTTAAATGTGTGGTACCACAGTGTGATTCTCCATAGGAGACATTCTGCGCACATATTTTTAAAATAAATGTAAAAAAATATATATACTCTACTATACAAGTTATTCCAAGAACATTTTAGCAAAGAGAGAGAGACCTTTCAATTAAAGAAGTTAACTAGTTTTGGGGCTCCAATAAAATGAAAAAAAAGCCTATACTCACCTTCATCTAGTCTCCGGATCCAGTGCTGCGTCTCTCCAATCTTCTGTTATCTTTCATTTACTTCTGAGTAGGGACGTAATTGCTGAAACCTTTACCTCTACTTCATCAACATTTAAAGCTGTTTACTTACAAACAATAATGTAATTGAGTGGCACATGACCACTGCAGTCAATCAACAGCTGCAGCAGTGATGTCCCCATTCAGAAGAAGCGCTGGAACCGGAGGAAGCAGAGTACAGGCCTTTTTATTTTATTGTGGCTACAGGAGCTGCCTAGCATGTATTTTTTAGAAAACTGGAAAACCCCTTTCAGCTGAGTCAGATTGATGAAACTAGAGGAAATCTGATCAGCAGAAACTTTTCACTTAGCCCAGCTCTTTTTTTAGAACTACAGTGGGTTGCAAAAGTAATCATACCTTTTGAACTGTTCCTAATTTGTAAACATCACAGCCACAAACATCACAGCTGCAAGTCTGTTGGGGTATGTTTCTCTCAGCTTTGCAACTCTATAGGCTGGAATTTTTGCCTGTTCTTCTTCGCAAAATAATTATAGCTCAGTTAGATTGGTTGGCGAACGTTTGTGAACAGCAATTTTCAAGTCATACCAGAGATTCTCATCGGGATTTAGGTCTGGACTTTGACTGGGCCATTGTAATGCATGAATATGCTTTGATGTAAACCATTCATTGTAGCTTTGGCTGTATGTTTAGAATTGTTGTCCTGCTGGAAGGTAAACCTACACTCCAGCCTCAAGTCTTTTGCAGCCTCTAACAGGCTTTCCTGCAGGATTGCCCTGTGTTTAGCTCCCTCCATCTTCCCATCAACTCTGAGCAGCTTCCCAGTTCCTGCCAAAGCTAAGCATCCCCACAGCATGATGCTGTCATCGCCATGCTTCAGGGTAATGTGCAGTTTTGGCCTTCCTCCACACATATCGTTTGACATTTTGGCCAAAAAGTTAAATTTTGGTCTCATCAGAGCACCTTCTCCAACATGCTTGCTGTGTCCCTACATAGCTTTTTGCAAACTTTAAGTGGGGCTTCTTATAGCTTGCTCTTAATAATGGCCTTCAACTTCACACCCTTCCACAAAGCCCAGATTTGTGGAGTACACAAATCTGTGGACAGATTCTCACCTGAGCTGTGGAACCCTGCACCTTCTCCAGAGTGACCCTGGGAATCTTAGTTGCTTCTCTAATTAGTGCTCCCTTTGTCAGGGCTGTCAGTTTAGGTAGACGGTCATGTCCTGGTAGGTTAGCAGTTGTATCATAGTTCTTCCATTTACAAATGATGGATTCAACAGTGCTCCGTTAGATGTTCAGAGCTTGGGATATGTTTTGTTTTTAATTTAACCCTGCAATACACTTTGCCACAACTTTATCCCTGAGCTATCTAGTATATTCTTTGGCTTTCATGATGCTGTTGTTCACTTATGTTCTCTAACAAATCTTTGAGGCTTTTACAAAACAGTTGTAGTTATATTAAGAATAACTGACATACAGATGTACTCTATTTACTAGTTAGATGACTTCTAAAGGCAATTGATCATACTGGGGACTGAATACATAAACACACCACACATTTCAGTTTTTTAATTTGCATAAATTTGGAAAAGCACATATCATTTTCTTTACACTTCACAAATACTTGCTACTTTTTGTTGCTCACATAAGATATCAATAAAATACACTTGTAACTTGTGACTATAATTAAAAAAAAAAATAAGTAACAGTTCAAGGGGTAACAAGAATCTTGCAATCCACTGTGTTTTCTCTAAAGCAGAGTAAAATGTAGTTTATTGTAATGAGACAGGCTTTTAGTATTTAATGTTGTCTTTGGTTAAGGTTACATAAATCTACTGACAGATTTACTTTAACGATTCTAGTGACCACTGAGCACATGTAGCTAGCAACGTGCTGTGAAAAGGTTGTCACCCAGTCAACAGCTCAAGTAGTTGTGATGCAACCTGAATTAATACAGCAAGCATTACATACAACCAGCTAGTTTGCACTAAAGTACTTTAGTTCGTTCCTTATTTCTATTCAATTTTGTTTTTCTAAAAATTAGATTAGAGTACAAAAAGAGGAAGAAGTAATAGAATACTGTGTTTAAAGGGGATTTATCGTTTGAGCTGCTTGTGCTGTTCTGCTAATTTTCTCAGATTGAGTTTGAAATCCAGGGGCGTGTTCTTCCTCTCAGCAGGCGTGTCTCCCCTCCCATGAGGCGTGTCTCTCCTGTCAGCAGGCATGTCTCCCCTCCCATGAGGCGTGTCTCTCCTCACTGAAGAACTGTGACATCATCATTTTGTTTGAAGCAGGGGATGCAGAGGGTTGTCTGGATATAGCTCTGTAGCCTCCTGCATGCTTATGTCTGCAGCCTTGAGGCTCCACAAGCTGCAGCAAGCACCTGTTATATCTCTTAGTTTACACACTGAAAGCCAGCAGCTTTAACTTCTGTTCTAGTGGTATTCAACCAAATTGTACTGACAACAGACAGAGACCTTTACTCAACTACAAGGACAAATGTCAGCTTCAAGTAAAGACCTCTGCTTGCTGTCAGTAATATGAGTGAAAACAGTGGCGGGAGAAGCACATCAGCTTTGAGAGAAGAATCTGCTTAAGCTGTAACTGACTTGGGCTGATGGTGTAGCGGTAGAGTGTTGGTTTTACAACTAAGGGGTTTGGAGTTCTAGTCCCCTCACAGGGTTTATTTCCCCGCCTCCCCCCTAAATTCTACACATATGTAGAGAGACCTAAAATATATATGTCAATCTCTATAATGATATATATACACATACATAGCTCCCTATATCATGTCTCATCCCTGAGAGTATATGCATTGTATCACATATGTTGGAAGTGCTTGGTGCGACTGTGAGGATGGGACACTATATAGGGGAGCTTTCTGTGTGTGTGTGTGTAATATATAATATATATATATATATTATATATATATATATATATATAATCTATATATATATATATATATATATATATATTATATATATATATATATCTATATATATAAAAAATTATGATGTATACAAATATATTTTAATATATTTACATATGTGTACAATTTATAAAAGAAAAAAAAAAACGATGGGGACTTGAACTCCCAACCTCTGGCTTGCCAAGATGATCACCTATGCACTGTACTATACAAGGAGCTCATACAGACACAGTGTTGAATCCTCATGTTATACAATACAGATGATGACGTCAGAAGGCGGCGGGGCTTGCATTCGATCTGAGGAACAGAATGCCCTCTTTTCAAAGTTCAAACTGAACCTGTGAGGAGATGAATTAACCTCTTGGCAAAAGCCCTTTAAACAGGCAGTAATTGCCCAGATCATCACCATAGAGCTGAGATGTACATAGAGCCAGCAGACTCTGGTTTCACTATCGATTTTAACAGCTCAGAGGGGAGTAAACATAGAGTGTGCAGGCAGCCAATCACAGCGCAGGGGGCGTGGCCATGATGTTTCCTGTCTAGGGCCATATCCCAACAGGCTGAATGAAATGTCAGCCAGCCAATCACAGTGCAGGGGGCGTGTCTAGGGCACAGGAATCGACCCGGGGGCGTTCTGACCCAGCAACAGCAGAAATAGAAGACAGATTTACAGCGAAGCTGATATCTGCTAAACCAAGTGACAGAGGTAATGCAACCCAATTACAAAAGTGCTTATTTTTACTGTCCCCATAATCTGAGACATGATCTTTGTAACGATAAAACCCCTTTAAGCACAGTCATGTGAAAAGGAGCTTCAAGAAGAAAAAAGTAGACTGAATAAAAATGTAAATGTAGTTATTACATTGATATGATGCTTCTAAAAGGGTATTTGTCAGATAAAGGTTATCCAATTTCTAACATAATTTCTGCATCACCTTTTCACAGCTTTTCAAGATCTCTGCTTGCTGTTCAAGATGAATTTACATCATTTACTTTGACTGGGATTAAAATCTATCTCAGTCATGTGGTGGGAACATGTGCTCAGGTCATTGTAAGACAAAGCTCTGAAAATTGTACTATAAGAAGTGTTTCACTGGAGTGTCCATCACACGACCTAAATTTTCATTACTGGAAACCTACAAGGTAGATTTTTATGGAATAACTGCAAATATGGATCTTGGAAACCATGAAGAATTGATACAGAATGTGTTTGGAAACTTTTATTTTCATTGCTAAAAGATGAATTAACATTTGCTGAAATGATAATACCTATTGAAAGCAGATGTCAGCACAATGTGGTAAGATGTCTGCTGTACTCAGGGGCAGATTGGTAACATAACTCACCAAGTTTTTTCTTTAACGGGGGGTCAAACATGTTTATTGGTG
This sequence comes from Phyllomedusa bahiana, assembly GCA_025379985.1. Classification (NCBI taxonomy): domain Eukaryota; kingdom Metazoa; phylum Chordata; class Amphibia; order Anura; family Hylidae; genus Phyllomedusa; species Phyllomedusa bahiana. Next base: position 119,321 of record JAODAL010007282.1, read on the forward strand.
CAGTGGGTCACACTGATCCATGTTGCTCCTGGGTCGCTTTCCTAAGCATATGAGAATCTGATTGCTAACCTGCTGGCTCTGCCACTGGCCATTTTTATCTCTCTCCATCAAGCATCTCTCACTGCTAGTCACATTGTGTGTGTGTCTCTATTTTGAGACTCTTTGTTGCAGCACATCCCATAGAGTCATCCTGTAATTGAGGCACTCAATATATTGTACACCAATTTAGCCTTAGATGATTAGCGCCATGAAGCACTGAGCAAGCCCATGTATTGTTGGTTTTGTAATGTATAGATGATATCCATGACAGATAATCAGTAATCTGCAAGAAGCATCCTTGGTAACTCCTTTAACCTCATCAGTGTTAACCAATTTTTATGGGGACCTCATTCAACTACATATGTTGTTTAACCCCTTTAGATGTTGCGGTCAATGATGACTGGAGTATTTACATGGCTTCATTGGGTCGGTGTTCCTTCTTTTTCCTTATTAGGTAGTCATGATGTGATCACAGTGTGGATATGGTTTTCTACTGCAGTCAGAGTCCCTAAGTCTGCCATGTTTGTACTCCTAATAAATGTTAAAAATAGTCTCACAAGTGCTATAAGAGACAACAAAAATGTTAGGTGAAAAAAATCCACACTTTTCCTTTATGTAAAACAAAAACATAATAGTTATTGCCATATCTGCAATGAAATTATGATATTATTTATTCCGCAATGTGACACTGTAAAAAAATTACAATCAATGCCAAAATTGCTGTTTTTTGTTCATCTACCTCTCAAGATGTTTTTAAAATAAAGTCTCAAAGGTTTGCTTACTCCACTTGTGTTGGGCTGCTCTTAGATTTTTTTCCATGGCTGCTTTAAAGTACCCCATCCTCACCTGGCTACGCTATAAAACACTTTCTGGAAATAGTATGCAAATTAAATTGTCTTCCTATAGCTAGCTATAGATGGCACAATAGAGACAATTCTATTTCTTCTGCTGGTGGTCTCGGCAGTCCAAACTATACAAAATATATCGTGGCGTTTGGCTTACATCTAACAAATACAGCAGACTCATAGTTAAAAGTCTGCTTTATTAATGAGGGAAGTGCTTCCTCCACCTTTACCAACTTCTCCTTGACCCTGTAAGCTGTGATTGATGGTTTCTGTGTATGATTGCAAATGCAATGGTGGCAAAAGTGTTCATACCACATGAACTGTTTCTCATGTTAAAACTTCAGTCACCAAATTTAGAAAAATAGATTACATTGTTTTAAATTAAATTTCTCATATAGCGAAGTGTTTGTTAGGAACATAACTGAACAAAAGAATCATGAAAACTATGGAAACAAACCAACGTAGGAAAGTTGGGGCAAAGTGTATTGGGGGAAATTTTTTTTTAAAAATAGCCCAAGTTTAGGATGATCACTCCTCATTGTAAAGGAGGAGAAGGAATTTACCCCTAAACTGACAGCCCAGACAAAGAGAGCACTAACTAGAAAAGTTTAAGGTTTAGGATCACTTTGGAGGAGCTTCAGTGATCCACAGCTTAGATGGGAGGATCTGTAAAGGGAAAAATATTATTATGACTCCAAAAATTGGCCTTTTATGGAAGAATGGCGAAGAAAGCCTTTTTTTTAAAAAAACCCATTAACGCCCCCTTTTTTTAATTAGGGGTTCAAGGCATTTTTGAAACGGGTGCTCGGTCAATGAACCAAAATAGAATTTTTTGGCCAAATGCCAAATCTTTTTGGAGGAAGGCCAACACTAAAAACCCTTCTGAACAAAACCATCCCCACGTGAACATGGTGGTGGGAGCATTATGCGTGGGTTGCTTGTTTAGCGGGATAGGGAAGCCGGGCAGAGTTGAAAAGGAAGTGGAGGGGGCTAATACAGGGGAATCCCGGGGGAAAACCCGTTAGAGGGTCAAAATTTAAAACTGGGCGAAGGTTCCCCTTTCCAGCAAGACAAAACTCAAACATGACCGAAGCTTCAATGGAAGGCTTAAACAAAGCATACATTGTTACAAAGTCAAACCAAAATCCCAATGGTAAAACTGTGGCATGACTAAAAATCTGTCCACACATTCGCCAACCAATTGATGAACTGAGCTGTTTTTTTGAAGAAAAAATGAGCAAAAAATTTCCCGTTCTAAGTGTAAAAAAAGGTAGAAAATACCCCAACAGACTTGCATCTGTGATTAAGCTAAAGTTTATTCTACAAGTTTTGACTCGGGGGGGGGAGGGCTTTAAACAAGTGCACACAGAGAAAAAAAGCTAAGAGCTAGATTTCAGACCTCAGATAGCCTGTTAAATGTTTACGTTCTTGACAGTACAATAAGAAACTGACTGAACAAGTATGGTATGTTTGGAAGGGTTGCCAGGAGAAAGCATCTTCTGACAGCACAGCTTATGCATATAATGGTGTTTAACTAGACTGTGGTATCACGGCTTTGTGTGATCTGCACTTATTTCAAAGCAAAAGCCATTGAAAAACATTAAAAAAGTTTAAATAAAATTCTGTGCTATGATATCATGATGCATTATCTGCTAAGTTCAGTTTTGTACCTCAAAAGTTTCAAATTTTCTGTACAAACCACAAGATTTGTGTTTAGCATTGCGTTGGCTATCGAATTGATCGATGTCGATAGTCGGCCCCTATCGATAAGGTTTTTTTGAAAAGTGAGCACGATTATGACGATTACCCTTAAAGTTATGGGAAGAACAAACCTCATTTACCCCAAACAAGGGTGGAGAAGCTGAAAATTAACATCCACAAAAGTCAAAGGATACGGGTACATCTTAGGGAACACACTTGGTTAAAAAAGTCACAGAAAAAAATCACAGACCATTCCAATCCCCGTCTTGTACCACAGCCCGACCCTTTTAAAACCCCACACCCACAAATTAAAAAAACGCCCGAAGGCGTATGATTTGAACCATCACTTACTTGAACTGGACATTGAATATCCCTGTCCGGAAGAGCAGAGCCCCAAAACCCGCATGACCCCCGTTTTAAAAAATGCCGCAAAAAAAGGGGTCTTTCACCACCCTTTTATTGAATGGGGCACTAACATATCTGTCCTGTACCGCAGAATGACCATTAAACCTGTCTGACGCCACAGTTTCAAAAGTGCCCGGAAAAAGGAGTCTTTCATCAACCACCAATTTTAGTTTTCACTGTACATTGACTATACCTGTCATGGGCCACCAGCTATGAGCCGCCAAACCTGCATGACCCCCACATTTAAAAAGTGCCGGAGAAAGAACTTTCAACCACCATTTTAGTTTCACAGGACATTGACTCTACTGTCCTGGGCCAAGCAAAGCCCCCAAACCTTCATTACCCCCTCCATTTAAGAAAATTAAACAGTGCTGGAAAAAGGAGTCCTTCAACGCACGCATTTTAGTTTCACTGACATTGACTATACTTGTCCTGGGCCACAGCATGATCCCCTCAAACCTGAGCATGACCCCCACATTTAAAAAGTGCCGGAGAAGGAGACTTTCAACCCCATTTTAGTTTCACTGGACATTGACTATACTGTCCTGGGCCACAGTCATGATCCCCAATCCTGCAAGACCCCCACTTTAAAAAGTTGCCGGAATAAGGAGTCTTTCAAACCACCAATTTTAGTTTCACAGGACATTGACTATACCTGTCCTGCTGTGCCACAGCATGAGCCCCAAACCTCCTTGCATGACCCCCACATTTAAAAAGTGCCCGGAAAAAGGATCTTTCCCCACCACAATTTTAGTTGAACTGGACCATTGACTATACCTGTCCCCGGGCAACAGCATGAACCAGGTCCGGAGTTTTACAGTTGGGTGCGGTGAAAGCCCAGGGCTGGCTTCCATCATCTATTAACAAACGCAGTGTTAAAATGCCCTGACTGACGCAGCACCGAAAACTTGTCGTGCTGAAGCAGAGTGAGGAAGCGAAGTGTGAAGAACCCTCCAGCCTTCCTCTGTTACACAGTCAATACCTGGTTAGCCGCTTGCACCCGTCCGTCATGAGTGGGACAATTGAGCTTCACTTGGAATTACTGGTGGTTAATCGCACCTGTTTCTCCCATGTGCCGCTTTCTTGGCATCTTTGTCTCTATTTAACTCAACGTGCTGTAGGAAATGGTGCTCTGTACTTTGTTCCTCTGCTGTGTCTCCAACTCCATGTTTCCTCAGAATAACCTACATCTGGGTCAAGTTTCACTGTACCTCTCTCGTGAAATCAGGAGTACAACACATTTAGAAGCGCGTCCGCCAATTACGTCGCATCCAAAAAACTATCTATATAAGCTTCTTATAATACTCCACACATTTTTTAAAATAGGATGGAATCCCACCGATGGTGCTTTGGTTTCTCTTTTTTTTCATTGTATTATCTGAAAAACCCCTAATGTGGTGGAGTGGTGGGCACATCTCACTTGGGGGGAGGTGGGGTGGGGGGAGAACAGCAAACATGACATGGAGATATCTCTAATGCGGGGAGGTGGGAGAAAAACAAGTGGTGGACTATATCAATACGTTGTCCAATATCTCTCTTGCAGTGCCTACAACCTATTCCCTGTATTGCATATCTCTTACACCCTTGAGCCACCTCTTGACAATTGTGAAAGAACATATGTCTGTTAGATAAAAGCACTTTTTGTACAATGAGAGTGAGAGGACCAGAATTACTTACAGCTGCTTGTCTCTCTCAATAATGCAAACCTTATACTCATAACACACACACACACACACTCATCTGGAGAAAGTGGTGCAATAGTGGTAATCATGAGAGCGAGAGAGTGTATATATTTTTATTATGGGGTGTGATGAAGGACCTGTTGTATAGCTGCAGTCACAGCAATATGCCCCCAAAAAATTCAAAGCCTATGACTCTTGAGCAATTTGGTCAATTGTGAAGAACAAATGTTCTGTTGTAAAAAAGGAAACACATTTTTTTATAATAGATCTGTAGTATTGCTGCAATTTCAAGCTCATGACCAAAAAATTATAAAAATGACTTCTCATCCACTGTTAAAAAATTGTGAGGGAGAAATTGCCACTTAGAAGCCATCATTTCTATTCCAAAGACCATAATTATAGCTGTATCTCTACAGCAACATGACACCACAAAAAAATTTATAAATACGTGACTTCTCAGCCACTATTAAAATTGTGAGGGGAGAAAGCCTCTTAGAAGACACGATTTCGCTGTCCAAAGGACCATGATTATTCTGTACTCTCACAAGCAACAAGACCGACAAACCATTGATAATGCGAAAACTTCCTAAGATAAAGTGAGTAAATGGAATACGGTGTTGTCATGAAACCTTGCTGTCTTTTACAGTCTCCTCACAGCAAAACCACAAAATGAACTGTTGGGAAAAGAGAATAAAAATTGCAGTAAGAAATGATCATTTAAAAAAAAAGTTTTCAAGAGGACCATTTCTGTTTGAAAAGGAATGTGAAGTAGACCGGCAACTAATCGGTGACCTCGGCAATGGGGCCACAACATCATCAGAGATCCATGCCTGATTCATCTTGATGAAAGTCAAACGATCCACATTATCTGGGGAAAGCCGGATGCGTTTGTCTGTAATGACTCCTCCAGCTGTGCTGAAGGTCCGCTCAGATATGACGCTGGCTGCTGGGCAGGACAACACCTCTATGGCGTGACGAGCCAGCTCGGGCCATTGGTCCATTTTTGGATACCCAGAAGTCTATTGGGTCCGGAACACATGCAAAAACATCGGTGTTGAGACGCAGATAGTCGTGCACCATGATCTTAAGCTGATCTCTGTGTTGGATGTGTGCCCTGCATTGCATGCGTTGGTGAGGTGGTAAACAAAGATTGCCAGAGGTCCCCCATTAGGCTTCTGCCACCTTGCCTGCTGCTGCCGCTACGCCTACTTGGCACTCTACTGCTGTCTCGTCGCTGATGTTGTTCCACCGTGACGGAACGTGAAGCAGACGCAACAGATGTCTCCAGTTGATCAATCAGCAAGGTCTCCATTTCCTGCATTTTACTCTCTATTTGGTGGGTGAAGGAAAGTGCTGATTTTTGTTTTGTACCGGGGATCCAGGAGGGTGGCCACCCAGTAACTGTTGTTCATTTGATGGCCTTAATGCGAGGATCATGTTGGAGGAAATGGAGCATCCAAGCACTCATGTGAGAGATGGAGCCTTGATTTCCCAAGCCTCTGGTCGAGGGCACTAGCAAACTGATCTTCCTCATCTTCCTCCTCCGCCTCAAAGTCGCTGCCAACCTCTTTCCAAGGCAGGGACGTCGGTAACATCGTGTCTAGGAATACCTCCTCCTCCTCCTCCTCCGCTGCCTCCGGCAAAAGCTTCAACACAGCCCTGACTTGCCTGAGATGAATGCACCCTGAGAGCTGATGCGCCACCTTGCACTAGCTCTGGACCCCGAACCACTGCCTAATGAAGACCGAAAGAAATTGTGAAACTGTCGGGCCTTGTGGATTTGACGAGAGAAAGGCTCCTGTCCGCATCTGTGTCCGTCTCCTCCTCCGTCGCTGGCGGACCTGTTGTTTCAGAGTGTCCAACGATCGTTCCAGAACTAAGATCACCACAATGCTCATGCTGACAAGGGCATTGTCCGCACTGACCATTTTGGTGGCTTCTTCAAAACTGGCAAGGATGGTGCAGAGCTCTTTCACCTGCCTCCACTCTCGGTGGTTCAACACCCCGAGGTCCGTACCGCTGCTTGTCAGGCCAGGTGTCACTTCGTACTGCGTAATGGCATTGCGCAGCTGCCACAATCGCTGGAGCATGTGGAGGGTGGAATTCCAGCGTGTTGCCACGTCAACAATGAGACGGTTGACGGGGAGGCCGAGCTGACGCTGCAACGCAGCCAGGCGGGACGAAGCAGGGTGCGAACGGCGGAAGTGCGAACTCAGACCTCGAGCCTTCTTCAGCAGGCAGTCCAGACCCGGGTAGCTCTTTAGAAATTTCTGGACGACAAGGTTCATGACATGTGCCAGGCAAGGGATGTGCTCCAGCCTACCGATCTTAAGGGCGGCCAGCAGATTTCGCCCGTTATCGCACACCACCATGCCTGGCACAAGGTTCTTGTCACCCAGCCAGCGCTCGGTCTCGTTGCTTAGAGCCGTCCACAGCTCCTGACCTGTGTGGGACGTCTCCAAGGCAGATTATTTCAACACGGCCTGGTTCTCTGGGCACGTGATGCCACCATAGGGCCTTGGGGGAAAGAGCCCTGGAAAACCTCCCCTG